>OVAF01001689.1:0-19930 GCA_900406245.1 Odontarrhena argentea | reverse complement strand
GTTTGGTCGCTTGACTCGGTTTGAGACCCTCCGGTCTGCTCCTTGTGCTCCATCATTACTCGTCTCCCCGAAACGAATCTTGTCCTCAAGATTCAAGCTAGGGAAGCTTGAACGCAGCTGCTCGATGTCTTCCCATGTGGCGTCTGTTGTTGGGAGTCCTTGCCACAACACCAAAGCTTCAGTGACGTGAGTTCCCTCCTTGAGCACAGTGTGAAATTCCATACTCTCTTGGGGATTAAGTTTGAGCTGGCCGGTTGTGCGACGAGGAGGTAGTGTGCCGGAAGTGGGAATGTCTGTCCCGACACGTTGCTTAAGAAGCGAAACATGGACAACGGGATGAACACGAGTACCTTCAGGCAACTTAAGGCGATAGGCAACAGGACCAATGCGAGCTTCAATCTGAAATGGTCCATAGTACCTTGTGGAAAGCTTTTGGGATGTGGTGTTGTACCAATACTCAGCCCAAGGAAGCATGAAACTCCACTGCTTAGGCCTGTCATGAACAAAGCAACGCAAGAATTGTTCGATGCAACGATTTACCACCTCCGATTGTCCATCCGTCTGAGGGTGATAAGCCGAAGACATTCGTAATTGAGTTCCCGATAACCGCCACAGTTCACGCCAAAAGGCACTAACAAACACGGGATCTCGGTCAGAGACAATAGATTTAGGAATACCGTGTAGCTTTACAGTATGCTCAACGAACTTAGCGGCCACCGACTTGGCTGTATAAGGATGCGTCAGTGGAACCAAGTGAGCGGACTTGCTTAAACGATCGACCACCACCATGATTGAAGTGTGGTTATCCGAACGGGGAAGACCATCCACAAAGTCCATAGAGATATCTTCCCAAACCTGACCCGGAATTGGCAAGGGTTCTTCGTCGTCGTAAACGTCGAAGACTGGAGGTCCATAGATCTCCATGAAACTAGAAGAGCAATGCTCTGATACCAAAATGATAGGTTTCAGATTTAGAGCTTCAACTTTGTAAACAACAAGTACACTTTTCTTTGGGCAATTTTGATTGCCTCTTTTTGGCTTTTCATTTAGTTTAAATAAACGTACAGAAACAAATGATGGAGCTCAACTCCTACAAGCAAGGAAAGTGGGAAACTGGAAGAAGTGGCTCCTTAACATAAGGAAGACTCAATCTTCTTCTTATTTGCAGAAACAAATACTGAAATTAAATAACGAAACTAATAACCAAAACTGGTTATTAAAGATACTTCTGGTTTGGTCGCTTGACTCGGTTTGAGACCCTCCGGTCTGCTCCTTGTGCTCCATCATTGGAAAAGAGTGTTGAAATCGTTGGTGGTAAAATCGTTGAAGAGGACTTGGAACTCGATGTTATCTATCGAGTTTTGCCCCGTTTCTGTACGGTACTTTTCTTCTACTGCGTCTATAACGTTTTGGACAGCCACAAAAGTGTTAGGTCCACTTGCACAACCAAAATCCACTACACAGAAGCGATTGGAAATCAAGTTGAGGCTTAGCTTGGCTGAGATTGCCTCTTTCATCTTCTCTTTTGCGGCTTCTAACAACGCTCCCTGTAGAACCAAATCAAACAGAAGATTATTTTAAATAACTTAGCAATTCAGATGAGATCATACTCAAAACTGTTTTATAGTGAAACCTGATACGAGGAATGCTGCTTGTAACTCTCAGGACCCTCTCCACCAATCATGGTCCAGTTTGGAATGATAGACATGATCGATCTCTCTCTTCTTCTCACTCTTCTTTTCCTAATTTGATAACTAATAGTTGTTGAGAATTGTGTGACACTCCATGGACGTCTCTATGCATATTTATACTAAAATATTAATTTTCTTTTTGGAAAAACCTATAATTGGTCTGTATCAATAAAAAATCAGTCCAAAAAAAATCTCAGTTTATTTATTATTATTATTATTATTATTATTTTTTTTTATGTATGTCGTCCTTCTTTTTCTTTTTGATAAAGAGATGTACGGTGTTTTTAGCTGGCACAATTTTGTCTTTCACAATAAGGCAGAATAAAATATAAATATCTGATGTTGACCAAAAACAAAATAAACGTATAACAGTTTATTTGTAGGATTGTGCTCCTACGTAACTAATTTAGTGCACATTTCAAACATGGACAACTTGAAAAATACCCTATTTAAGTTTCGAAATTTGAAAAACACCTCTTTTTTTTTCTGAAAAATTAATTTTATAATAATATAAAAGACTTTTTATTCTTGTTTTAGTTTTACAAATTACATTTATACAAAAAACACTAGTAAGTAATCATTCTGATGTAATAAAAAAAAAAGAAAAAATTCCTCAGGTAATAATATATTTTTGATTTTCTTTTGTTTTTTGATATAGAGATTTTTTTTAACTCATAACTGTACGTATTTCTTGCGAGCTTTTGATTATGTGTTGATAATTTTATCTTACATTATCTTTGTAATTTTTTTTTTTCATTTTTGTCTTGGTTGTAGAACTAGATATGTTTGAGAAGTTTATATAAAACAAAAACAAAAAAGTTGTTGCAAAATTAGATATAAAAATATATATCACATACTTATTTTAATCTATATATTAAAAATATGCAACATTTTCTATGGTATATTTTTGGAAAAAAGTATTCAGAATAATAAAAAATTATCAATTAGGATAAGAATTAGATCAAACATTTTATTAAAAAATATCAACTTAAAAATAAAATTATATAAAGTATACAATTCTTTTTCTTTAAATTTTTAATGAGTTTATTTTTTAGTCAATTTATATACCAAAAAAAACATCTAAGAAAATAAATAAAAGGAGGCATTTTTCAAATTTTTAAACCCAAAAGAGGTAATTTTCCGAATTGCCTCTATATTTTATAAATAAAATTAGAAACTTCTAATCTTAAATATTGGAGTAACATGGTTTAAATTAAGGGTGTTCAATCCGGATACTCCGATCCGAACCAAACCACACCGAACCAAAATAAAGTGATATGGTTGTAATTTGGATATCCTAAACTACCATTTGGATATAGTTTTTAGATATTTATGCTTTATGGTTTGGTTTGTATAATATCTAAGGAATCCGTTTAACCCGATTAAAAACGGAATAACTCATGTATAACCTTACATAATATATATATATATATATTACTATATTACTATATTAGTATCTAAATTATATGCTCATGAAACTTATTATTATATTACTATAGAAAATATATGCTTATAATCTTATATATTATATAATATATAAGGTATATATTACTAAATTTTTGATGTATTATCCTGATTTTATTTTTTTGATATGAAGTTATTAACTACCGATTACATAATATTTCATATTTTTTATGATTATGATTAATTGTTAGATCAATTATTAAAATTATAGTTTATTTGGATATAATCAAATAATATGAAATCGAGTGAATCCGAACCAAACCAAACCGATTTAAATATGGTTCTATTTTGGATGCTATATATTTTCCGTACCTGAATAATCCAAAAATTGGGATAAACCAAACCGAAATCGGATTGAATAACCCTAGTTCAAATATTGGGGTAAAGATTCTAAACATTACACAATTTACACCTCTTATTTTGACAAGACAGGTATTTTTTTTTTCTCATGTTTTAATAATTGAAATCTTGTTAATAAAACAAAAAAAAAATTGAGACAAATGAAATTAGGTCAATAGGAAATTATGACTAAAAAGTCTAAAATCATTGGAATATAGTTTACAGGTCGGATAATAAGGTGGTAATGAGACGAATATTTTATAAAGTGATACCATGTATGTACCTAGTACCTACATAACCTTCACACATAATACTTTTTACGCAATTTGAAAATTACAAGTGTTTTTTTTTCCGTAATCAATGTCCAATCCCAAATAATACCGGTTTATTTTTGGAATTGTTGGTGAATTTTTTTTTTTTCTCAAATTTTCAAGTGATGTATGATCTAACATTCACTCGTCGTCAATGATAACATCATCATTTTATTTCTACATTATAGTTTGTGATATGATTTATAAGGTATTTGATATTTCTAAGTGATTTATAAGATATTATGACAAAAAAAATAGATGTATATAAGAAAAAAGAAATATGTAGGCATGGGATCCCCTATATCGTATCCGCAATTTAGTGTCATAATATCTTATAATTAGGGATATGGTGATGGTCCGGATAAAGGGAAATGTATGGCCCAAAAAGATCAAAACATCCGTGCCAAAAAAACAAAAATACTATCAACTATCAACAACTATAAGTATGAACTATCAAGTATCAGATCCAAATATGGAACGTTTTTTATATCATTATAAATTAATCTAATATTAATTTATGAACATATAGCCAATAACAAAACACATAATCCTCTAATTTATAAAGGCCAACCTAAACCATTCACTAGTCATGAATATTTGTTTTTCCATTAGTTATCTAATAAATGTTTCTCCTCCATCGTTACAATAAAAATTAAACTATATTAAAAAAAAAATCTATTTTGATAAAAAGAATTTGAAGAGAGGGAAATCGAGTATATCTTGTGATGATCAACCAAAACAAAGTAATATTTATAGTTGTCTATGGAAGTTACAGGAGATTAGTGAAGCACTACGGCGCCATAAAATTTGATGGAGAACAAGTTTTCGTCCATAATATTTTTGCAAACGCAAACGGTCTCGCAGTGGTACATAGAGATCAAATCCTCGGAGAGCAACTATATGTAGTAGTACTTTGAAGTTCACCCGACCTAAGTAGCAAGTAAAACGATTATGTCGTCTCAGATTCGATCGCATCGATAGATCGAATAAAGCTGCTTCGATCGAAACAGAACATAATCTATCGAATTTAGCTTTGAGTACAGAAAATAAATACGGGAGATTAAACAGAATAAAAAGTGTTGAGAATTGTCTCAAGGATTACAAGTCGATTTAATTATTCAGGGTAATAATGCTATGCAGTCTTCAAGAACTTCTTTGGAACTTAAGATCACTATGATTCTTCTATCCTTTGTTAGGTTAGTCGGTATAAACTAGGGAGATCTAAGTTAATATTAAACACTGTTTCGCCTCGTCCATCTCTAGTCTAGTCATTATATAAAAGAAATCAATTGTTCCTCTGAGAATGGACATGAGAGCTTTCAAAATCCAGCTTCAAGTTAACATACTCTAACGATTTCTTAGCCCCAGTTAATATTTGATAAGATTATAAACTCTAAATAAGAAAGGAAGCTAATAACTAGTCATGCTTAGATCTTATTGCCTAGTCCTTAACTAAGATACTACTTAGCTAGACATCGTAATAATAGACATGAAAGGAACTAAAATTGAAATCATATATATATATACTAAAAGAGGGCTTAGAAAATTTCTCCAAATCTGTAGAAATGGGATGAAAAATTCACCCTTACAACAATCTCTAAATAGAAACTCAAGAATAATGAAGCTTAAAAGAATAAGAAACCTGGTGAGTTGGCTCGCTTGGACGCATTTAAGTGTTTTGTGAATTGTGTGTCTTCTATCTGGCTCGTGACTCTGTTTATATAGTGGAAGAATGTCGTCTAGATGTTGAGAAGATCTCGTAACCCTTTTAGGATAAGAATTAGAGACTTCGACATTATCATCTCCATATTCTATCGAATATGCGGCATTCGCTCAAATATGCTTCCTCTAATTTTGTTTGGATGAAAACTGAATATATAATGATGATTATACATATCTAATTATGATTCTCGAAGCTTTTGAGTATTTATCCATCCGATTTCGATCGATCATAGGCCCTAAATTTGATCGAATGAGCTTGGGCTTAAGAAATACACCTCCTCATTGATTGAACATTTTCTCCTTGGTTATTGGGCTGAATGACTTGATGTCAAGTATGTGGGACAGTCGATTCACGTGGGCTTGTTGAACCATCCACCAGGAGGAGGTTTCCATGCAATCATCCTTTCAACTCGCGTCACCACCGGAGTGTTATTCCGCACCTTAACATGAGCATTCCAGACCTCCGTAGCAATGTCCCTAACAAATTTCACCCGATCACGACATGTCCGCCGCACACCAAATACATCCTCACACCGCCATTTCCACCCCCACCAAATCGCAAGTGCAAAAAGAGTAGCCCAAGGGCAGCCTCGGACAGCCTGCGTTTCTCCAAAGTTGTCATAAATCCACTCCAAAAGCGACATCTTGAAGAAGCAACCTTGTTTTTCTAAGGGCACCAACCTAGTCCAAATTCCAGACATTGCAGGGCAGTCTCGAAGCACGTGAATAATCGATTCATCCCCACCTTTACATACCTGACATATCCCCGACGAACATAAATGTCTCCTATGTCTTTCCACATTTGTCATCAAAGCTTGATGGCCAACCAACCAAATAAATAACCTGACCCGTTCTGGAGCTGTCACCTTCCAAATTCTCCCAAAAAAGCATTCCATTTGTTGCTTCGGTGTGATATCCCGGGTTAGTAACTCATAAGCCGACCGCACCGTAAACTGACCATTCGAACATTCTCCCCATGACATTCTATCCTTCATACCCGTAATAGTATCTACCACACGTGAAGAAAGTTGCAAACACACCTCATTCGACACATATGGAGAAATATGCTGCAAGTCCCAACCCGTGTCATTTAGCCATAAATCGCGGACTGTGGCATTAGCATGAGGCATTTGTAACTCCCCAACAAGTAAATCACCAATTGGCTGCTCATTTAACCATTTATCATGCCAAAAACGTACCCCGCGACCATCACCAATAATCCATCTTATCCCTGGTATCACAACCTCTCGGATTCCTGAACAAACACCTTTCCATGTAGAAGACCAGGAGCTCTTCCCCACCAACCATGATTGATCTCTTATATCTCCGACTTTATATTTACTCCGTAACACTCTTGACCATAAACTCTTCTCATCCTGCATAAGCCTCCAGCCTAACTTGGCTAGCAAGGATTTGTTCATGTGTTTTGGTGATCGAATTCCCAATCCACCATCAGCCTTAGGAACCCGCACACGATCCCACGCAATGAGATGCATCTTCCTTTGTCCTCCTGTACTACCCCACACAAAGGATCTTGACAATTTATCCAGCTGATCAAGAGTGGATTGAGGGAGACTTATAGTCGACATGGTATGAACAGGGAGGGATGAAAGGACTGATTTGGTTAGCGTTACTCTCCCGGCCAGACTAAGAAAACGTCCCCGCCAACCAGCAAAATTTTGGTTTTTGTAACTAATAAGCTTTGGTTTCTGACTCTACACTTTCTTTGAAAAGATTTAGAGCATCTACATTCCACAACTCTATATTAAACTTTTAAATAATATTTACAATAATACTTATTTAAGTTAAATAACTTCACTATATTTTTCTTAATTTTGCTTCCCCATTAGAGTGATTTAAAGAAATTCTAAAAAATTAAGACACTGTAAATCAAGAACAGAGTTTGGGTGTTAATTCACACCACCCGAATCAAGATTTACTCTGTTTCAATTAGATCCAACAAAGCACTAACCCAAATTAAGAACCAAACCACTCATATATTAGTCTTGTCTCTCATCTTCGCTTTGACATGTCTTCTTCTAGTTGTTTCCGTTGCCATAGCGATTTTCAGATCACAGAGAGCCAGTTTCTTAATTTCAATTCACCAACCTCCATTTCGGTGAAACACAAAACGTCAAAACCTCAAGAATAAGTTTGAATTAAATAATTAATTATACTCAAAATTTACATAAGTTGTATATAACATGACCTTATGTTTCTGTAATGTGTGTGAATGCGTGGGAGTTATGGCCTGTGGTCCATAAGAAGATGAGACAAGAAGTGGCGACTATTTGTTTCTCTAGTTTAGTTGACATATCTTCACTTTGAATCAATCAGTTTCAGCTGGTAATTCCTCATTGACAACATATATACTTAACTTTATTTGTATGATTTCTTTTGTTGACTTTTTTGTTATTAAAAGCCCTTATTAAAAAGAGTGTCTATTGTTGTGGATACTACTCTTTAAAATTTCCACTTTGTTTTCAAATCCGTCAAATTTCCCTCATATATTGATTGATGCAAATGGAGGTCCGGAGGATTCGTGTATAGTGTGAATTCTGAAACAAATGATATGTTTTCTATGATATTTTTCTCTCAAAATGGTCTGTTTTTGATTCATCGTTATGTTTTTAATACATATGGAGTAGTATACTACAATAATTAATAGACCTTTTTTGTTTAAAAAGTTACTTACTCCCTCCATTAAAAAAAGATAAAAAAAAGAATTAGACATTTCACACATATTAAGAACAATTAATGTTCCATAATAAATACATATATTTTTATATTATACAATTTCCGAAAAATATAAACCAATATTAATTTAAAAATCAATCAGTTCTTCTTGAATTCTACGATTGTTATCATAAATTAATTAAAAATACATACGTAGAAAAATGAATTCAAAATCATGTTTTTTGAACAAATTTTTTTGCTAGAAAATGCATTTATATAAAACGGATGAAGTATTACTCTTACACCATTAATAATGAGTCAACAAAACTACAAACCTTGTTAGCAATTTATTAATGAAAACAAAATTGCAAACAAAATAGTTGAAATAAATGAACAAAATCAAAAGAGTTAAGAATTAAATGTGATTAAACCATCTAATGCGTGTGAGAAAAGAAAACAAAATAAATGTGATATCCGTATTTTAATTATTATATAATATACTTTGCTTTTGCTTCAAAGGCATGTTTTTCAAACTATGCGAACAACTTTTTGACTCTATCTTAAATTTAGCGATCCTTGTCCGTCACCAACCAATTATAGATAGACTTGTTCTTTATATAATTGGTCCTTTGCGTCACAGCCCGTAGCTTTATCTCTTTTAACGTACGTTTCAATCGTCTTCTCATATCCCGCCCACGCCATCCACGCTTAGCACCCATATGCTAATTTTATATCTTCTCCTCTAAATGCCATTCTTTTCAAACGGAATGGGGTTTTCGTACGGCGGCACAGGAGTTATCGTAGTCGGAGTTATTCTAAATGATTTTATCAAAGCGTTTTCTTCTTTTCTTCATTTTTCTCGTTTATTTGATGTATATTCTACGGAGTCCTCCGCCACCGCCGGGAACAAGATTCCGATAGAAGACATTCTACCGGCGACAAAATTCGAAGATATGTCACGGGTCAATCCGCCGGAGAGCTGTCGTGTATGTCAAGATGAGTTCGACGGCGATGATGAGATCAGGTGTTTGAGGAATTGCGTACATATTTTTCACAGGACGTGTATTGACCGTTGGATCCAAGACGATAATATGACGTGTCCTTTGTGTAGGACCCCCATCGTCCCTGATTTCTATTTCTTACGTCTGTAAATTATATTTCTGATATCCTACTTTTTCCCCACAAATATTTACATTTTTTTTACTTTATTTTTGTCTATCTTTTTTTGTAACCTATATTTTTGTCTATCTTTCTCGCTTTTCTTTGCATCTTATTCATTTTTAGCATCCAAAAAATGATGGTCATAATAACTCTCGCTCTCGGATAATATAAAGAAAAAAATTGTATAAACAAGAGAAGAAAAATTTCGCCGGCTTGGTTGGTTTGGGAGCTTGGTTGGTTCCTTTGTGCTTTGAGCTCTCTTGGTTTGTGGTGTTGTGTGGAATTGGTTTGGAGTTGTATTGTCCTTTATGCCTTTACTTTTCAGTTTTATCCTTCTAGCTTCCCTCGTTTGGGTTTAGTTTCTGGGGTATAAAGTTCGCCGGCTCTGTATTTCACCTTGGTACTTTGTTGATTAATAAAAATGGTTCAGATGGAAAAAAAAAAAAGAAGAAAAATTTCGCCTTATTCTACGTCATGTGTATGATTTACTAAAGCAAACACCATTCGCATGTATAAATAGAAATTTGATAAACATAACTCAAATTAAAAAGCCATCTCTCTCCTCTATTCTTTCTCTAACTTCTCTCTAAAGAATATTTGATTAGGATTCTCAGTTTTCTGGCTCAGGTGTACCGGAGTCGGAGTTTCTTTTTTGTTTCCGTCTGTAAATATGCACTCCGACTTGTTTCGGTTGCTTCTCTGGTTTTTCCCGTTTGTTTTTCCGTTTTATTCGTTTTTTTTTTTTGCCACATGTTTTATTCGGTTCTAATCTTTGATTTATTAGATATGTGCTCTCCTCTTGTGCCAGATCTGATAAAATTAGTTTAAATTTCTCGGATCCTTTCCCTACATCTCTATTTTCTGATTTTCTTCTCAAAATTTGCAATTAGGCCATCCTCTCAAAGATTAACATCTTCGTCGCTTTAAGAATCACTTTCTTCAAAGTTCTACACCAATAAATTGGGTGTAGAAGGCGGTGGAGCCTCTTTGATGCTAGATTACTCGGACGGTTTTTAAAGCACCACTCATCCCTTGCAGAAGATTGTGGTGGAGGAAACGGATCTTCGTACGAGTCAGGAAGCATGAAAAATGCTTGTTTCTCAGCCACGGTGGTTGGATGGTGGCCACAGAGATGAAGAACGGCGGAGTTCCAAAAGTCTGTTTTTGTTGTGAAAACCCTAATTTTTAGTTTTGGGCTTTTGTAATGGGCTTCCTCTCTTTATACCGATATGAGCCGTTTGAGTCTTTAATGAAACTTTATGTCGACAAAAAAGCAAAAAAGAAAACAAAAAAAAATCGATATTATTAGTGATTGGACCGTTATAAAGCCCGTAATCACATTCTGTGACCGAGAGGTCAAGCGTAACGGCAACTTACCACGCCTCTCCGGATTGAGACCCAAATTGAGTGGGGCCTTTTATGCCAAATAATTCAAAACATGAATTTGAAATTTATAATATAAAAAATTATTTTTGATCTAATATTTTAATATGTTATTTTACGTTAGGTGTTATGTTTTGTCTATGTAGGTTTCGAGTTCGAATTCTTCTAGCTATATTTGTTTTGCTTTTTATTTTTTTATTTTATATATGATATTCATATCGATATTTATTTTCCTAGCTTGTGGTTTTCGAAAACTTGGGGCCGGTTAAAATCAAATTGAATCAATTCCTTTTGTTGGGTTATAAATTCCTAAGTAAATAATATTTTATAACAGAAAATCCCCTTTAAGTATAAAATTAACTTATCATACTAACCCAATAAACAGAGATTTTAAGGTTTTTTCAGCTCTTTTTTAATAGGTTGACAAATTTTCAGAAAGTATGGACATCATATTTTATTGGGTTGACTATCTATAATGCCCTCTACTATGGCCACTAAAGCTGTTATGCCCCATACTTTTTGCCTCCATAATTCCGGTCAGAAATTCTTTTTTTCTCTCCGTATTATACCTCATACCTTTCTTTCCTCCGTAACTGACCACTGAACTATAAACAAGTCGATTAAAGTTTTTAAACCAGTTTATGCGTTTTAAAATAACGTTTGGATTATTTAAATTTAATTTGAAAATATAAAATCTAAAACTCATTTTACGTTAATGAAATTACAAGATGACAAAAAAAAAGAAAAAAAAAAACTAAACTTCAAACCCAAATCGAAATCAGACACAAACAATTTTGTTATTTCTCAAACCAATAACCATCCACATACTTAATAACAAATAAACTTGGGGGAAAATATAAATTAGGGTTCGTCGTTAGATAATGAGGATGAAATCCAGAGTTAAATTGAGAGTGGAGAGAAAAGTGATACAGTAGACTTATACGTGGGCTCTACGAACTAACGACCCCGTTAATTGTATCTACAATGAAACTATCATCTGTAAAAAGCTTCATGCTCCACTAGCAACCAAAACCTCAACAAAAACTACAAGCGCCAAAGCCTCCACAACTTTGTCTTTTTAGAGATTTTGATTAATAAGTCACATGATAAGTTATGGTCATGATTCCTACTAATTTGAAGTTCACTTTTCTCTCCACAATCAATTTCAGTTTCTGGATTTCACCCTCACTATCTAACGACAAACCCTAATTTGTTAATTTCTTCAATTCGATTTGTAACTAAGTCTGTGTGTGGTTCTTGGTTTGTGAAATAGCAAAATTGTTTTTGTTGGATTTCGATTTGGGTTTGAATTTTAGTTTTTTTTTTTTTTTCATCTTGTAATTTCCATTAACGTGTTTTTATATTTTTAAATTACAATTGAATAATCCGAACGTTATTTTAAAACGCATAAACTGGTTTAAGAATCTTAATCGACTGGTTTACTGTTCAATGGTCAATTACGGAGGAAAAAAAAGTATGGGGTATAATACAGAGAGAAAAAAAGTTTGTGACTAAAACTATGGAGGCAAAAAGTCTGGGGCATAACAGCTTTAGTGACTATAGTAGGGGGCAATATAGATAGTCAACCCTAACTTAGGTTTCCATGTTCTCTCACCCCTTTCTTATTCATGTTTCAAGGTTGATTACGGATTTTCGGGATGGGATGTGAAAATTTGGAATCAGAGCCTAGGTCAAGGTCACTTCGGTTCTCTTATGGATGGTCAAAAGTTTTAATATATATATATATATATTAACTGTATCAAAATGTTTTCAAAAGGGAAACGGGATTTTGAAAAGGGAAGAGTCAAAACCACCATTTGTAATGTTTAAGGAAAAGACAAGATTCACAAAGCTAGATATATATACCCAATGAGATGACATATAAAAAAAATGGAGACCTTATCCCAGATCTTGAATCATTTTTTCTGTTACAATAGAATAACACGATATTCCACGGGGAAGAGGACTAACTTTGGAAAATTATAAGCACTGTATGAAACTGTGGTTGGGCACACCGAAGATACCAGGGTAAGTTAGTTCACGATTTTGATAGGGAAGATACAGAGCAATGAAGGTTAATTGAGAGTATTCTATATAATTTTTCTCTTCGTCGTTAGAAAATAACACAAAATATGCATATATGAAATATTATGAGATAGTTATGAACCAGTGAATTTGAGAATAGCTATGGCTAAGATATTCTAAGTTTTTGAGTGATGTAAGGGATGTGGAACATCCGATCACCAATGCCAATGATTACATAAGCATTGTTGGATTGTTATAGTATCTAACGTTAACAAGGCTAGATATTATTTACAGCGAGTCTATCTATTTATGCAAGATCCAAAACAACAAAACCCATCAACTTCAAACGCATTATCATAATTGTCCAAGGTATGAAAAATTGTGGTTTGTAGTTTTTTTTGGTACAAATTTGACACTTTAACAACTTATTCATATGCTAAATGGGCAAGTTTTCCGGATAGAAGGCGTACAATGATAATTATTTTTATATTGAAGACAAAATGTTATCTTGGTCCCCCAAAGCAACAACAAACAATGTAAAGGTCAAGGGCAAAACCCGAGTACAAATGTGTGGCTAGTACAGTGGCTAAAAAATGTTGAATATGAACCTTCTCCTCCTAGTATACATTGCAAAGTGAAGATATCAACTTTGGCTATCAACGATAATATAATCTCGATATGTCTCTCTAACAATCTAGTTCAATACCAAAGAACATCACACATGGATAATGATCTTCATTTTGTTCTTAAGATTGTCATTGGACAAATGAGTCTGCTACATGTACCAATTTAGATGCAATATGTTGATACCTTCACAAATGGTTTTTCCACAACTATGTTTAGTGAGTTCCGTAAAAGTTTTATCAGTTTCCAATGTTTTCAATGCGAAAGGGTAAATGAATACCATTTAGTCTTCATTTGTGTAGAAATTACAAATCTGGCAAATTAGAAAAATCTTACTTCAGCTCAGCTGTAACTAACTCTTCTTTTAATAGTCTATAATTTTCTCTATGTAAACCAAGAAAAATACAAAGATAATCAAAAATCATTTGGCAATATGTGTATTGAACTATAGATGAACACACTTTTGGATCATTTGTATAATGTACTTGGGTGAGCATATTCATTAAATATAAGTTGATAGTGTAGTAACATGTAAAGATTGAACAAATGTATTAAGCATATCTAAAAATTGTACTGAAGTTAGGGGTGGAAAAATATTAAGGATCCGAAATCCGTTGCGGATAGGATACTTGGAGTCTCCGTAATTGAATTCGGATCCGGATATCCAGACCTGATTTTTATATATAATTTTTATTAAGATATATGTATAAACTATATGTATTTTTAACAATAAATAGAGGAATACATCAAAATATCATTACATATGTATTTTGGTAAATTAAAGTGAGTAAACTTTAACGATTTTAATTGATATTTTCTATTTATAAATTTTCTTAAAAAAGTTTGTAACTTTATTAATATTATATAATAATTTTAAAATTTTAAATTATTTTAGACGCATCCGAATACCTTAACAATCCTGGATATCTGATTCATGTCCACCCATAAAATATACTTTTAGAAAGAATAAAAAAAAAAAAATTAGGTACAACGAGAAACAAGTAAGATGCGAGTAATTTTGGTAGTTAAAATTGGTGTAGAACCGGTTACGGAGCCAGAGTTATTGTTTGAATGGATTATTATGAGTAACCTCAATATTCCTTTTTATAATTTTAAAAGAAAAAAAATGGATTATTTTGTAAAAAGTTGGAATATTTTGGGAAACATTAGATGATTTTAAGAGCTTATTAATAAATCGAAATTTCAGAATTTGAAGAATATAATTTGCGTAATACAAATGATTTATCAAGATATACATAATTTATATTAGTGACCTTTGTATCCCATATACTTTTTATATATCGTCTTAGTTTTTTCAGTTTTGTAAATTTAAATACACACTAACAAAAAAAAAAAGAATATATTATATATCATTGATAGAAATACAAAATATGTTGAATTTTTTTTCGAAAATTTAAATTCTACGGTTTGGATGTCTGAACCGATGTAAGAGTTACAAAAATGTTGTTGATAAAAAAAAAAAATAAAGGATACAAATTCTTATAGAAGATTTTATATTACGTTGATGAAAGAAATAGAAGTATATTCAAAGTCGTGTAATTAGTGAAGTAGACCATAGACTAAACTTCAGAAGTAGACCATGAGTCTTGTTACATGAGATTATCTAACCTAAAATGTACATGCATGTATATGATATTTTATATCATACCATTCATAGATTTTTAAAATTTTCTTTATTTCAATATTATAATTTCCGAATATATCATATATATTATTTGAGAAGTAGATTTTAAAAAAAATGATGACTCAATGATGACTCATTGATGAATCAATGACGACTCAATGATGACATGGCTAAAAAAATGACATGTCTATTTCATTGTTTATTATTGACTTCTCACTAATTAACATTCTCTAAAAAAAATAATTAAAAAAAATCCGAAATTTTCAAAATAGGAAATGTCTACAAAAAAATTTAACTCCTAATCTATAGGGATTATTATTTCCTAATTCGAAATTTTACATTATCTAATTTCTCCTCTCATCTTTTTTGTACTTATTCTATCAAAATATTTAATTTTCACATCATATGTTTAATAAAAAAAAATAACTTATTTATTTTTTTACATATGTCATAATTTGAATTGAAAAAAACGGATATATATTACTCAATTCATGAAGAAAGTAAGTCTATACTAAAAAAGTCTCACATCGCCTACGAAAAATTTTGGTGGCTCAAAATATTATTATATAAAGACTACAACTATGATGAACCATAAGACAAGGAAGCCTCTCTTGATAGGCATCCAAATTAAAATGTTTTCTTTGGTTTTGAATTTCGGTTTTTTATTAAACCTTAAAATCAATAAGAATATTTTGAATTGGTTAAAATTAATATATTTTATATATTTTAAATAGATCGAAGATATAAAAAAATTCCAAATATGTATTTATTTTTAAATATAGTGATATACAATATTAATCCACACTATATAATATGATTTCATCATATATAGATATATATGTATATATACATATATATATGTATATATACATATATATATGTATATTATTGTCGCAATTATAATTCAAAGTATATTTTTGTACATAAATTCAATATATTAATGGAAAAATATATTAATCGATATCTTTTTTCCCTAAATATTAAGGATTTTTATTTTTTAAATAAATTTTGGTTATTTTCTTATTCGAATTTCACATTATCTAATTCCCCTCTCATTTTTTCGGAATTATTTTATGAAAATATATAACTTACATAAATTATAAACTTACCTAAATTATAAATTTACGTATTTAAAAATATATTTGTTCATTACAAAATAGTTCATATGTTATATGTTAGTGGTTCATTACAAATTATATGATTATGTTATTGTAAATATATATTATATACACAAAGTCTTGACATTTTCAATGTGTAAACCATATTTCTTTTTTTAACCATATATGATTATGTTATTGTATATATATTATATACATAAATTCTTGATATTTTCAATGTGTAAACCATTTTTTAAAATCATATATGATTATGTTATTGTATATACAATACACGCTTATTTTATGATAAATATTATAGATTTTTTTTTACTTTTCCTTCACAAATATAAATCTCAAAGATTTGAGTTTTAAGTTCTATATCTTACTAAAAATAAAAGATATCTTTGAATCCTTAACTTTAGGTAATGAATTTGTCCCAATTTACATTCATCTTCTTAATATTTTAAATTTTACACTAACAAATCTTAAAAAATCCCGAAAATTAGTTCTATATTTAAGCTAACTGTACTAAAATATTATGTAAAATATTTTTAAAATATTTGGAATAATATACGCCATTAATTGTATTAGGTTCAATTCTTTGAATATAAATACACGTAAAGTTTATGATGAAGTTTTCCAAACATCAAGTAGTTTTTCAAATAATTTTGCATGTTTACATTCAGAAGAAACCATTAGTTGGTCGCTTTATCAAATTTAATATAATACGATTACGTTTCACTTTCAATATATTAGAATTTCGTCACATACAAATAAAATGATTGATAAACAAAATAAAAATATTATTTATCCGCGTATCACGCGGAAAGTCATCTAGTTTGTAGTATTGACAAAAAATAAAAAAAAAGAGTAAGCAAAATGGTCTTAATTTGTTCCTATCATTACATTACCAAAAGAGAGACAGATTCAAACTCATGTAATTAGATAACGAATTAAGTAACGAGACTATGCACAAGGTTGAGAACATTTTGGTAATGAAAAGGAGAAACCAAGAATAGTTAAATTGTTACAAGATGGGGTCTGCCACAGGTGATTCTGTGGTCTTTTGAGACTTAAATTTGGTAAAATTTAGCGGCAGCTTTTCTTTTCTACTCTATTAGAGGGGGTACTATAGGAATTAAATGATAACCTAAGGGTAGATCCGTCCAATAACAAAAGTGTATGACAATATATGAAGGACCGAGAAACACAACCAAAAAAAGTTTAATAAACAAAACAAATAAAAACCTGCTATCGACTTGTGTGAGATCTGCTCGAAAAAAAAAAAAAAAAAAAAGCTGGTGGGGAAGAAGAGGTGAATCGAGTTATGTGCTTACGTGGATTACATATATTGATTGTGTTCTAACTCGTTGGTTTGTGTAAGTCGTATAGTTTTGGGGGTGAAAATGAGGATTCGCAAGAACATGAAGTTGTCATCGTTGCTTTTAGCGACAACAGGTTACGGCGGAGAGACACCGGAGACGTATCTGTGTCAGCTTAATCAGTCTCCATGGGATGTGATTCAGATGACTTCTCACGGCGACGCCGAGTTAAGTAACCTAGTCGACTCATCGTGGTTCCTCCCTTCTCCGTCGTCTTCTTCTTCTCCGATTCTCGTTGGGAAGGTAATTCGATTAATAACGAAATGTAATCTCATTTCTCTTTGTGCCCATTTCGGATTTCGGGTTCCATGAATGCCCCACCCATTTCTTCTCCTGAGTTATTAGGGTTTTCGTTATTATTTTTGCTGTTCGGGAAACTTGTAAGAACCCTAAAATTCTGGATTTTGAGGTCATGGGTCGTTTCTATTATCGATTAGGGTTAATGGGTTGCTGTTATTTTGCTTCGTTGATTCACATTTTCGCTCTCTGGCTCCGATTATTCTTTTTGTTATCATAGCTTCTTCGTTTTTTTGGACAACTCAGGTCGATGGAGAAGAAGATAATGTGAAAGTGAGCTTGGGCGATTCAAATGGCGGTCTTAAGAGGTGATATTCCATTTCATTCGATTCCACATTCTCGATTATTGTCTGTTTCGTTCGTTGCTTTTAGGGTTTTAGTGCGTAGTTTTTGATAATCGGGTAATTTAATTTCCGCCCGAATCAGTATCGGATTCGAAAGTGACCCGGTTACAATGTCGACCTATTTCTTTAAATTTTTATTTTTATTTTTGTTTCATAGCTCCGTCGAGAGAATTAATCTCAATGCCGAGGCGGAGGAGGATTACGAGAGTGAGAGATCGCCGGGGTTTGAAGAACCAATGGATCAGAGTAGTGATGACAAGAAATCCAAATCCAAATTCGTTGAGCTTGAGCTTGATTCCAGCGATGAATTCTCAGTGCCTAAAAGAGGGAGGCCACGTGGTACAGGCAAGAAAACACCAGCAGCCTCCACCACCACCACCGCAGCGGCGAATCCGTACGAGTTTTACTACTACTCTGGATTCGGGCCACGGTGGGGGAGGAAACGAGGTACGGGTGAGAATGTAATACAGAATGAAGAGAATAATAGAATGGGAGAGTGGACTACTACTAGTTTTGAGCAAGACAACAGTGATCATGGAACTACCATCAGGAAGCCCAAGAGAGGTAGGAAGCCCGTAAAGGAAAGGTCTTTGAAATCCCTCATGTGATATATTTTCTGTTTTCTGAGGGTCTTTCTGTCTTTTTGTTTGTAACAGCGATTCGTCTGTTTGTTTTTTACTCCTCAACCTTTGTACCAACATTTCACATCTCTATCTCTTGTATTTTGGTTAGATTTTCTTTTAACTGTATGTTTCGGTAACCAAAAAACTCTGTTAGAAGAACGTTTTCCCTTTTTTTTTCTTTCTTAACTTAAAAACAACGTCTCTTTTCTAACTACTTTTTCAAAACACAAATCACATATAAATGAATTGTGTACACCTTCGACATGTCCATATTGATAACTAGGCTGTTGGACCTTTCAGAAGTTTTTTAAAGATACAACTTTTTAATACAATAATTAAAAAGATAAGGGTTATTAGGAGTGTCTCACATGTCCATAAATTCTTTTCTATTACTTAATCGAACCGGCGTATTACAAATCTATTGATGGTTACACAATTTCACAGATTATATAATTCTAGAGATAAAGTAGATTCAAATAAAAATAATAAAATATATTGTGTCAGAGAGTATTAAATTCTAAATAATAATTTACATGTCCATAAATTCTTTTCTATTACTTAATCGAACCGGCGTATTACAAATCTATTGATGGTTACACAATTTCACAGATTATATAATTCTAGAGATAAAGTAGATTCAAATAAAAATAATAAAATATATTGTGTCAGAGAGTATTAAATTCTAAATAATAATTTACATGTCCATAAATTCTTTTCTATTACTTAATCGAACCGGCGTATTACAAATCTATTGATGGTTACACAATTTCACAGATTATATAATTCTAGAGATAAAGTAGATTGAAATAAAAATAATAAAATATATTGTATCAGAGAGTATTAAATTCTAAATAATAATTTACATGTCCAACAAAAAAATAATAATAATAATAATTAGAGTTTAGTGCAAAAAAACCCGTGAACTAACAAAAATTTGCAAGTTTATCCATGAAAAAATTATGGTGCAAGTATACCCCTCAACTGACAAAAAACGTGCAATATAGCCCTAGTCGTATATTTTTTTTTAAAAAAAAAATTGTATATCACTGTGTATAAGTAGCGAAACTACGTCAGGTCTCGAACTCCTGGCCTCTACAAATAGAACAGACAACTTAACCACTTGAGCTAACTCATTTCAATTGAACA
>OVAF01001687.1:0-12648 GCA_900406245.1 Odontarrhena argentea | reverse complement strand
AAAAAAAAACACAACTTCCTCAAAATTTTAGAACAACTGACTAATTGGACATGATAACGAATGAATGTTTCAACAACTAACTCCTGGATGTTAAACGAACCAAATTTTGGCAAAATCAAAACACATTACCTACAATACAAGGACAAGAAACCAGTGGCAAAGTCCTTTAGGTCTGAGCTATGTTTCTGGTTAGCATACAGCAAAGCATCTGGTTCATGAGTTTCAACTGTAGCAACACCTTCTTTATTCAAAAGTTGAGATCCGCTCTGGTTCAAACTCACTTCAACTCCTTTAGAAGTTTCAGCACTTAGAGGTTTAGATAGGCCAGAAACCTCAAAATCCAATTTTTTGGTAAACGCTGCCTGCCTTGCCTGCAACCCACTACTGGTAATGTTCCTGTCATCCCAAGAAGCTTTCAAGAAACTATCCAAAGTGCCTTTGTCTCCAGGAGACTTTTCTCCTGTCACCTTCACATTCTTCTCATTCCTCCCAGACTTCAAATTTGGTGATAGTTGTTTCCTCTTCTTCGACACATAATACTAGTAGTTCAGTAACAAAGCAGCAAAAGAAAAGAATCAGTCAGGCTTCAAAATTTCACTGTTCATACGTTGTCTGAAGAAAAAGTTTACAAAAGCATCCAAATTCAATACTTCAAATTCAACAGAAAAGAGTTGACTTTCTTTATCTATTTTAGTTTTCCAACTTGGTATTGTAAAATTCAACTTCTGAGTCTTCTCAATGAATCGAATACCCTCCAAAGTTCATCGATTTGCGTCGATGTAAACCAGATTTCAAAACATGAGTCCTCGAAACTTTGAGATGTCGAGCAAGTTGGCGAATTTAACACTCAAAGACAAAAGGAGAAACAGAAGAAGACAAATTAATCAGAGAAGAAGAGAAACGGACCTGATCGATTCGCGACCTAGAAGAATCAGAGTCCATGAGCGGAGGAAGAAGAAGAGCAATTGCCGAGAGATCCGATAAAAAACCCTAATCGGCGATTTAAGCGCCGGAGAAGTGAGGAGCGCCCAAATGCAAAGGGCCGATGTAGAAATAGAAGAATCTGTAGCGTTTGAATTTTGATTTCCCTTCTATACACAGGCTCTGTCCTTAATAAGTTTCAATTTTTGAACCATAACGAGTTTAGGGGTTTATTTCAAAACTTTTGTGCCGTTGGGATTTGAACCATAGTTTCTACTTGAACCATAAAGTTGTGTGTACAATGTTCCTGAGAAATCTTATGATTCTTATCTTATTAAACTGCATCATCTTTTCACTAAAGTTCGTATAAAACTCTATGAAATATTAGAAAAGGTAATGGGTTTTAATTTTTGTTGTCTTTCTGAAGAAACTTGTAGCTCTTAGATTGGGGAAGAAAAGAACAAAACAAACACATAATAAGCCAAGTCATAATGGTGTTTATAGCATCTTGCTTCCTATGTTCAAGATTTGATTTTGTGTTTTTACTTTTATCTCAAAAAATGTAAACCTCTTGGCAGATGATCTTGCAAAATTGCCTCTTCAAATTTACCCAGTTTTTGGAGTTTGGTTCGGATTTCGGATATTCGATTCGTGAAAAACAATATATAAAATATCATATGGTTGATTTTATTTCATTTACCATGATAGTTTTTCTTATATACCATAATACGGTATAGGTTTGGGCGTTCGGTATATCGGGTCCATTCGGTTCGGATTTTTCGGGTTTTTCGGTATCTGGGTCACGGGTCCCATTCGAGTATTTTTCGTGTTTCGGATCGGTTGGGTATTACTCGAAATTTTTCGGTTTGGTTCGGGTTTGGTTAGGGTGTTATTCGGGTATCCGATACTTTTTATTTTTATCGGGTTTGGTTATTTCGGTTACATTTATTGAAAATCTTTGGGCAAAAACACAAATATATACTAGTGAAATTGTGAATAGTTCATATTTAATACACAAATGAGACTAACTTGATAATATATATTGCTTAAAACATGTAAAAATTAGAAAGAAAGACAAATTTTCTTAAGTTAACAAAGCAAGTAAGCAACATAGCATATCATACATATATGTTGGGGTTTTATTTCGGTTATTCCAGGTATATTTCTGTAATTTAGGATTTTCGGGTTTTTTCGGATACCCGTTCGGTTCTCGGATAATACCCGAACCGAACCGAAACCCGAAACTCATTTGGTGAAGTAATTATTCGGGTATTTAGGAGAATTTGGAACCGAACCGAACACGAAACTTTTGGTTCGGGTCCAAAATTTCGGTCCTAATGCCCGGGCCTAATGCGGTAGATATTCTTTTAATTAGTACTCATCATAAATACTTTTTCATGTTCAATTTAATAATAACATTATGTGTAAATATTTGTATTATTCACAAATTCTTATATTATAGGTATATATACATAACAAAAAAATAAATATACCGTATATACGGCATATAAACAGTCATATATACGGCTATACGCCATACAGTGTTTTGATCGTATGTGTAACGTATTTTAGAACACCGGATATACCCAAAAATCCATAGCCATAATCACTTTTAAACCACACTACTAGAAAGATTTTGAAATAATTGGCCAAAAATAATTTTTAAAATAATGGACGGTAAGCACATGTTTAGCCGGTCATGGCTCCGCACACAGTTGAGTTTGAGCGTTATTTTTTTTCCAAGTCAGCTAAGCATTATTTTTTTTTTCGGGTAGAAGTCAGCTAAGCATTATTGTAATCAATAAAAGTCTTTCTGAAGAATTTAGAAATTTTCAAACACCTAAATATGATGTTGAATTACAAGTTTACACAAGGAGAAAGAAACACAATTTGTAGTGTAACATATTCGAATCTTAAAATGTGCCAGACAATCTAAAGAATAGTGCTATTGCAACTCTATTTCTCTTTTTATTTTTTGGTAGCAACTCTATTTCTCTTGCATAGCTTTTCCCAAGAGACCAAATGAAACGTAAAGTATAACAAGTTAAATTATTCTTCTGCGGGTTTATTGGCAGCGTGTTTACACGCAACTTGGTTATTCTGGTTCTGATTCTGATTCTTCAACTCGTTTCCAGCCACAAGGAAGAATGCGGTGTGCCTAAAACAGATAAAGAGCCACAAACTAAATACACCTTTCTATGTTTTGATTGGGTTTCTGAACTAGAGAAGTTTTAGTGTAAGAAGAGGATGGTGTACCTGAAGAAATTCATCATTTTGGTTTTAGAGTCATGGTCAATGTCAACAGAATCGTCCAGAGCCTTTTGCATGTGCTGCAGCCATCTCTCCGCAGCTTCATGGGTCACTGGAAATGGACGGTGACGTCCAATCAAAGCAGGATGTCCTATAGAGAGGAGATAACAGGCTACAAATTAAGCAAGAGTTTGGGGGATGCCAAGTCATATTCAGTCAAAAGAAAGTCACATTGGTGCAAATTAGCATTCTAAGTTCCATGGTAAGTGTGTGTATCAAAAGGCTTAACTAAATGGTACCCAAAAGTGTAACAAACGAATCAAAAAAATGAGTTACAAGCTATAAGTAATGACTGTGAAGAATATGAAAGTTAAAAAAAACAAACCTTTCCTCTGAGAATACAAAGGAGGGCCTCCCATACGCTGGACGAAGAACTCGTACTGATTCTGGATAGCATCTTCTTTGTTGGAATCAGAAAAGATGGAACGAAACCATTCTTCTTTGTCATCATATACCCTAAACAAAACAAGTATCATCTTAAGAAAATAGGTCCATAAATGAAAGCATTACCAAAAAATCTCCAAGCCTTGTCACATAAACCTCCAAAGTGCATAAGACATAACCCAAATTCTAAAAATATATTTTGAATTCAATAATTTTGAACTAGGTTCCACAATTCACCTACACTAAACGAGATTAAAATTAAATCATAGAAAAGGGGTTAGTGAAACCTGGTGTAGAAATTGGTGGAGAGGTTGATGAAACTCTGAAGACCGAGCTTTTCGAACAGATTTGATTCGTCGATGGCGAAAGCGTCAGCCTGATCGACGCCGCTCCATAGCGAAGCCTTCTCTTGCAGCGATTGCATCTCTTTCTCTGTGTTGTGTTTTTCTTGAGTGATGAGGGTGATTCAATATTTAAAAAGCCTCTCTCTGCTTCGTCTAGTGGTGGGTCGCGTGGAGACAACGCTCAAGTCGTCTCTTTGGAGATGTCGTAACCAATACCCGAGACTTTAGTTTTGGTGCAGTGAATAGATGCTAGATTCGCTCTATAACCATCATGTCAACATTTTTGGAAAATTGTAAAATTTAAAATATAATTGAGTTATGAATTGGGGTACCATCATTATACTTTCAAAATATTTGATAATAATGGCAAAACAAAACAAAAAGTGTGTAAATCATTTGCCTAGTGTTCATAGCAAATCAAAATTATTTTCCAAATGTTCCTAGACATTATTGCATATTTAAATCAAAAATATGGTCCAAGTTTTTGAAGAAATAATTATTTATGCACAGAAATTATTAAAGATTGTAGAATGATGCACACAGAACCATCTCTACCATGGTTTTGGTTGGGGCGGAATTATGGGTATAATAATACTATAATGCAACTAGAAGAAAAACTGAAATTTCCTCGGTATTGATGTATACAGAGGTTATTATAGCATTTGATGGGCCGTGAGGCCCATACTTTAAACGCGACGCTGGCCTTGTGAAAAAGATGATTTGAAATTGGCGTTTAAGAAAGAAAGACTAGTCTTTATTGACGGTATCGGGTTCGGGTATCCCATCGAGAAATTGGTTTATGTCCTTTCCTCTCCATCTAGTCTAGACAAGAAAGAGTCGTGTGGTGGCAATGGCGTCGAACACCAGAGAAGCTAGGAGGAGGAAGATCTTAGAAAGAGGATCCGATCGTTTGGCTTTCATCACGGGTCAAGTCAACGACGTTCCTTCTGATTCAGCTTCTCTTTCCCAATCTCAAATTCGCACTGACGAATCCGTGCCGGCCACGACTCTGCCTCGTGAATCTGGTCTTGTTTCTCTAGCTATCAATGTTAATTCCATTGAATTGTTCGAATCATCATCAATTTGAGTGACCTTCTGAAAGATTGTGTCAATTGAATTTCTAGTATTGTTTTGAGTAGAAGCATTGGGAGGAATCGAATTGGATTTATTGGTTCAATTCTCTGTGTGTTTCGATTATTATAGAATAGAATTCATGTGTGATGTGCAAGAAGGGAGGAACTTACGTGGTTTATATTGAAATTGCTTCTTAACGAAGGCTGTATCACTTCTGAATCTGATTTTAATTTCCTCTACTTGTGCTCCAGTCACTTTCCTCCGTTTTGTGAAATTCTCTGGGTGCTGTTAAAACACGATCAAGGATGACTCTTTGACGTTTTTTCCTTCAGACTTAGGTTTTTACAAATGTGTGCTTTACTTTCTCAATTTGCTTTATTCTGAAATAAGAATCTTGATGGATGTCTTTAGTTTCATGAGGAAACATCTCTAAATGTTTATCATCATTTTACTGTGTTGTTGATTCCAGTCTCTTATAAGCATGATAAGAAAAATGAAGGGATTAACGATATGGTTTTGATGATCTTCCTGGTTGTGACATTGCAGCTTTCACAAGTCAACAGGAAAACATCTCCAATGCGTCAATGTTTGATAACGCGGATAATATCATCGAGCAAAGCAGAGCAGAATCACTACAGCCTCATAAGTATACTGAAGCATCGGCAGAAGCCTCCTCTTCAGATCCCAGAGACGAAACATTACAACCGTCTCCTGCAACATCCAGGGCTCACACCCCATCAGTGGTAGATTTGGGTGCTTCTCAAGCATTTACTCCTTTGGTTAGTTTTGTGAACGGCATCACTCCAAAACACATTGGAGCCGCCATTGATGCTTCAGTATATGCACGGATGTTCTCTGCGCTTGTGATTTCACTTGTTGTCATACTATCTCGTTTCGGGTTCTCTTCCCTAGGCAACATTGTAAGCTTCAGGCCTGTTTTCTTGCTTCTCTTGACCAATGCCACAATTGTGCTTGGAATGGCTCTGCTGAGCCGTCGTGGAGATACTTCGTCAGCCTCGAGAAGAGAAAACTCAGGAACAGTAATGAACGGGCAGGGTATAGCGGACCAAGTAGGAAATGCGTTGGAGACAGTCATGATGGTGAAGAAGATAATAGATGCAGTTTCAATGGATTTTAGCTTATACGCTGTGATTCTCGTCTGTGGCCTCTTGTTCACACAAAGCTACGTTGCTTAAGTCATCGTTTCTCCCTACTTTTCCGGTTAGGTTTGTGTTCAGTAGATTTCTGTTATCTTATGGTTTTTACTTCTTAGGGTTCGTAAAGTTATACTCAGTCCCACAAAAAAAAAAAAAATAGTTGGACGTTTGATGTTTCAGAAATCATTCTTTTTATGAGGTTTTTGGATACTAGAGCTTTATTTTTTGGTTCATTACAGTCTTTTGTAATTTTACAGAACCATAAGTTTCATTTGAGGACATTTATAAAAGCAGTGGCTTGCGAATTTTCAAACCAAATTATTTAACTTATATACAAAATTGGTAAATGGGAGAGAGACTGAGACTGAGACATTTATGTTTGATCTTCAAGTAGAAGAAAACAAAACCATCACAATCTCAATCTTCACTACTTAACTTAATTACCTGTGGATGAGTAATTATAAGATCACGAGACTGAGATAGCCACAAACAACAAATGAGGTGAAAGCTATTCGACTTCCACCAAGTTTTGTAGTATGAAAATATATAAAGTCGGTAAGTTTTTTAGTATGAACCGGCTTTATGACTACTTGTATAAGTTTTTTCTAAATACCAAATTTTGTTTACATGTATTTACCAACTTAAAGTTTGCAAAATACAAATAGAAACAACATTATAAATACATTGATGATATATATTACGATTTTGCAACTTGGATGAGAGTAATTTCAGCATCTTCCAAGCTTTCCAAGTCGTATATTTCATCATTTGAAGCCAAACCTTGCTGAGTTTGTTGAGTCGTGATTTTTGAAGATGACAACCAGATACTCAGAGTCAAACTTATTTAGAATCATCAACGTCACACGGTGACATAGCAATGTCCATGAAATTCATCATTGGATGGATCTCCTTCAAGTTAAATTAATTTGTTTGTTAGTATTATTTATTTTTGTGATAAAATTTAAACGTTAAGCAGATTTTCGTCAAACAGACACACACAGAGAACATTACAAATCTGAGTAGTAAAGTTTGCATGTATCAGTGGTGGATCCACTAAGGAGATGACTTTTTTTTGAATATCAATACTGTATAATTAAAAGATATGCACTAAACATTTGAAAACTCTATAGCGGAATTGGTTTCACCCCTTGAACCACCATATATATCCCTATTACATAATTTTTGTACTTAGTATTTTGACCCATGTTATTTTTTTCTTTGGATCCGCCACTAGCATGTATCATGGATTATATGCCATATATAACGAATGATATGAGCTCTTTCAAACAACCAGTATATAAATGTTGTGATTTAAGATAAAATCTTACATTAGTCGGAAATTTCGTCGAAGAAATACACGTGGAGAGTATTACAGATTCGAGTCGTAACATTTACATGTATCCTGGTTTACATGTCATATGTACGAATGTTATTGTCTCTTTCTGCTAGTAATAAATGTTGTGCTTTAAGATAAAAAAAAAAATTACGTTAATTAACCGGATATTCGTCGAAGAGACACGTGGAAAGCATTACAAATTTCAGTCGTAACGTTTGCATATTTTGGCATGCTTTAAATTACGTTAAGCGGATTTCCATCAAACATACACGCGTGGAAAATATTACAGATTTTATTTAAAACGTTCGAGTGTATCTTGGATTATATGTCGTATATGCAGATGATGTCACTTCTTACTAACAAGTAACAATTTTGTAATTTAGGAGCACTAAAATCAACAGTAGATCACCATTGTTATCCCATGAGTTGAAATGATAAAATTATATGTAAAAGTACTTGTTGAATACCAAATATTTTCCTCTTAAGATTTTTTATGTGTAATCTTTCATAGCCTCCCTCTTGATTATATGATAAATTATAAATAGGGACTAAAATCAGACAAATCAAAACATATAAAACAGTAAATCATATTGTAGTTTTTGTATAAGATCACAAAAAAAAGAAAACATAGAAAAATGTAAACTCAAAAAAGAAAAATTTAGGCACATGCAGTTTCATTGTGTAGATGAAGTCATTTTTGTTACTCTGTATGGTAAGACTTGTTCACTACTCTGATTACTTGTCTTTAAATTTTCAACTTGTATAAATTTGGTAAGTTTCTGAGCAACCCACTTACATCAACATAAGCACTCTGTAGAAACTAGAAAAGTAAAAATAGTGAAAAACTTTAAATTCCCAGTGTGGTGAAAAGTTGGATACCTGGTAAAATTAAGTCTGTAGAGGAGGATGTGAATGTCAAAAAGTAAAGTAAGGAGCAGAAGCATACAAAATCATGAATGATGTTCTTTGTTATTACATAAATATAAATTGTTTATTTCTAAAAATTGATATAAATGCGTTTGTTATTGGCAACCATTTTTTCTCATTTGCCGCTAAAGAGAGAAGTGAAGAAGAAACTCCAAAAATGGAGATTTCTCCGGCGGCCGACGAAGCAGCTGCTGTTCCGACAGATGTAGACATTTGCCGGATTTGTCAATCACCGGAGGAACCAGATAATCCGTTGAAGCATCCGTGCGCTTGCCGTGGATCTCTCAAGTTTGTCCACTCCGATTGTCTCTTTCTCTGGATCGATCGCCGTAAACACAACTTCTGCGAGGTTTGCAAAACCCTTTCTTTCTTCTTCAACAAAATTGGGCAAAAAAGTTACTGAATTTTTTGCTTCTTTGACTGTAGATTTGTAAGCGTGGCTACTCAGTTGTTCCGGTTTACTCCGAGAACGCTCCGGAGAGACTCTCGTGCTTTCAGCTCTTGATGGGTTTGCTACTAAGAGCGTTCAGTTTCATCAGGTTGATTCTTCCTTGGATCTTGGTGATTCCTTTCAATGCATACCTCTATTCCTTGGATCCTTGGGATAAGAAAGGTTATTCTGACAACTATAGAGTTTTTGGACTCATTTCTCACTTCCCTGGTCAGTTCTACACTGCTATGATAGTGTGTGATATTAGTTTCATGGCTATTGTCACGGTAACCATGGAACAAGTTATCAGAGAACACCCTGAGTTGGTTCATCGACTGATGTTCATGGAGAATAGACTAAGACAGAGAAATGGTGCTGGGGTTGTGCTGCTGTTGGGGAAGTATTTGCGGATTCTAAGTTGTTGGTGGCATGCTCAGCTCTTAAAGTTACCATTTTTCCATAGGGGACCCTTGGCACTTCAGTTTGCTCCTCCAACTAGAAACACGCAGCTTCGTGAATTTGGAGCCATCAGGAAGTTTCTTTTCTTTCTGGATGACAACACTTTTGCTGTAAGTCTCAAATCCTTTTTGCTCATCAAGTACTTGTGCTCTCTGCTTTTTTCATTTGCAGTTATATAGAGAGAATCATGCAATATAGAGATTGATATCTTAGCTTTCCGGATTAACCCATTACTGTTTCACCATGTTGAATAACAAATTCTTGTTTTTGTTTGTTTGTTCTCTACAGGTTCTTGCCATCAACATCTATTGGTCTTTCTTTTACCTTCTTTTACCATTTTCGATTGGCCGAGTTGTCTTAGTGCTCCAACGTTTTTTCCTACATGGGTGGATTCCAGAAAATGTATCTGAGGTGAAAGTTGGAAATGTGGTTATAATCTCAGCTTTCTTTTCTTACTTTAGAAGTGCCTTTCCTCTTCCGCGAAACACAGGACCAACCAGAATCGGATGGTTTTCACTGTCATTTAAGGATGCATGCATCTTGTGTTTTAAAATCGGTGTTATGCCTTGGGTACTTGGTTGCTGGCTAGATTTCTGCACTTTCCCTATAACCGAAACAGCATTTTCCCACATGCTTGAGGATCTTTCAGACTATCCACTCATGGCTTTCAAACATTGGTGTATAGGAGTGTGCTACTTGGCAGTTGCTTTATGTTGCATGGACCTTCTTCAGCAGGTAACTTTTGAATTTTGGTTTCATCCTCACGTATAATCATATTTACTCACTTGTTCTTCTTTTTTATGATAGATGGTTCAAAAACGAGTGTTTTGGTATCTCCTAGATGTAGCAGAACCTAACTACAAAATTACCAAATTGCGTCTTGGTGCCATTCTCTTTGCTTTTGCCTTTCATGGGGCAGTAGTGGTGATTGTGTTTCACTTACCAATAAAGACGATAACTTTCATCAGCCGATCCTTTTTCCCTCTGAAATTTGGGTAAGCAACCTACTCCGGACCTTAGAATGTACTTTTACTGTTCTGTTGAGTCTTGAACAAAATGTATTAACAACGCTTAACTGATGCAGGGTCTATGAGGATAACTTGGTGCTTGGCTTACTTAGTGCTTCTTTGTGCGTAATTAGATTTGGCCCCTGGTGGTTAGCCAATTTGATTAAACCATCCATCAAACCCATAGTTCATAAGTGGATTATCACTGTCAGTTTTTGGCTCAAGTTGAGTGATATCATGCTTGAAGTTCCCAAAAGAGACGGGTTTCGCCGTGCAAATCGTTTGGTGAGATTGCAGTATCTAGTGTTTGGGATATCTGAAGGCTCTATGGTCAGTTTACATGGATCTCCTAGCGATACCACCAATGAAGAGGATACAAACGACCAAAAAGATGAAAGGTAGCCAATAACACACTTTGATAACAGATAATAATGGTACAAATTTTTAACTCTGATAAGTTTAAAGTTTCAGGTTTATGCTGAGGATTGGACTTATGTTGGCTCTAGCTGCTTTGAGTATGTTTCTTATCAGTACAATCTTCATGGCTTTACCAGTTCTGGTGGGAAGAGCGTTTTTCCACTCTATTTCTTTCTTCATGCTAAGTTTCGGATTCGAGCACGATGGTTTGTACTTTCTTTATCTTGCTTCATACACCTTACTTCTTTGTATCATGCTTCTAATGTTAATAGTACTGCTATGCAAATCAATCATTATAGATGTTTCTGCGTTCTGGGTTGGATTTTGTATTCTGCGAGGAGGCTATCTCATCACCTGTTTCGTCTATGATCATATCGTGATGAGAAGAACCAATTTACTTTTCAATCATGTCCTATTGTGCATACAGAATGTTGTGTTATTTTCCATCTGGGTAAGAACATTCTAAACCATGTGTTCTGTTGTGCATACAAATTATGACTTTTGAATCATATTTTGCTATAGAGATATATGTATAATAACTCGCGGAACTCGATGAACAGATATTTGTCGTACCGGGATTGGTTGGTCTCCTTGTTGACCTTATGATCGTCACTCCGTCACAAGTTCCGCTGGATGAATCACCGGTGTATGACTTGCCCCATGATTGGTTGATCGGTGGGGTCGTCCTTCACACCTGGATCCTTCTGGTAAGATGAAATTTTATTATTGCTTCAATCAGGAACTCCTTTTTCTCTTGCACAACTAGTAACTACTTTTTTCTCGCAGAGTATGCTCACACCGAGAAACTATTTTGCAACTGTGGCGTGGCGGGAAAAGCTTCAGAGAATCAGACATGTTGGAATTAACCAACTTCCCTTTAAGTGGCTGATTCTAGATGTGACTGGCTCGGCCATTACCATCCTTTTGATCACTCTCTGCGTCCCCTATGTGCTGGCGTACTTTCTGTTCCCAATCCTTGGATTCTCCGGTGCAGCCAACTTAAGTGTGCAGCGGTTCATTTGGCCGGCATTCCTAACCTTGATCATCCTATGGTTTAGTGTCAAGCTCACTCGTGCTCTCATCATTTATCTTCACCAAGTAGAATTCGACAATCGATACAAAGTGGGTGAGAAGTTGGTCAATTTTACTCAAACTTGAGTAACAACAATCAAAAGCAATGTTTATCATTAGAGAATAGTTTTAATCGTAGGTACATATAGTATATATATATAGCTTTAAATGTTTTAGAATCTTTGAAATACATTACCTTAAAGACAATGATTAGAATTCAAAACTGCAAACATTATGCAGTCTGATTTGAATTCGGAAGTCTAGAAAAGATTTTCTGTAAAATCATGTAATTAGCTTGAAAATCGAGAATCACACATCCCCACCCCCTTACATAAATTTTACTCTCCAAAAGGCCTCCTAAATCCCAACATATCTAAGTACTTGCTAATTTTTTAAGTTCTTTATTATAAAAATCTCTTCTTTTTTTTTTTATCAAGTAAAATTTGAAAAACCCTTAGTAAAAGTCTTATCATTGATACTTCGGAGTGTGATACTTAATTAACAATATTTAGTTTGAGTTAATGTAGATGATGACAATCATGTACTTGGTTAGCAATCATTTACTTTCGGTAATATATAGTGTAGGGTCTATACTTTCATTGGTGAATTTGATTTTATTTAAATAATACTTTCATTGGTGACTTTTTTTTTTTTTTTTTTNTTTTTTTTTTTTTTTTTTTTAAAAAAAAAAAAAAAAAAAAAAAAAAAAAAAAAAAAGTATAACAAAACAAGATACTACGTCATTTATCTCTTCTTTCCTCCTCCTTTGGGAGCTTATTCGGGGTTTTTTCCCCTTTTTTCTTCTTCTTCT
>OVAF01001686.1:0-19932 GCA_900406245.1 Odontarrhena argentea | reverse complement strand
TCCAAAAAAACACAAATCTTTTTGTGATTATTATTGCTTTCCTTTTCTTTATTTTTTTCTGAATTTTCCAAAAAAACACAAATTTTTTTGTGATTATTATCGCTTTCCTTTTCTTTGTTTTTTCTGAATTTGTTTTATATATTAATTGTTTATTTTTAAAATTTCGTTTTTATATATTTTTGTGGTTATTTATTTATTTTTATTTTTTTGTGTTTTCCCTAGTTTATTGAAAATATCCTTTTGATTTTTTTTGTACCTTGAAATTATCCTTTTTAAGAATTTGAAAATATTTTTTTTCATAATTTGTCATTTGTTGTATTTTTTTTTTTACTTTCCATTTTTACCAAGAAAAACACAAATATTTTTAATGTTTTTTTGAAATTCGTTTTTATATATTTTTGTGATTTTTTTTTTATGTTTTCCCTTATTTATTGAAAATATCCTTTTTAATTCTTTTTTTACTTGAAATTATCCAACACAAAAATAGATAACTTATAATTTAACATTAAGTTATTAATATCTATTTTTACAATCTTTCATTTCCTAAGGTATGCCAAATTTTTTTTTGTTGTATACATTTATTTCCCTAATTTGCAAAGTGTTCTATTTTTTTTTTTTTTACGATAGACATTTTTTTTACTTGAAATTATCTTTTTCAAGAACTTGTAAATTTTCCGTTTTCTCCGGTCTCGTACTTGTCACGATACTATTGGTCGTTTAAGATCCAAAAAAACACAAATATTTTTTTAATCCCTTTTTTAGAATTTCGTTTTTTATATATTTTTTGTGATCATATTTAATTTTTTGTGTTTTCCCTAATTTGTAAGTTATCCCTTTTTTATTTTTTTTGGTGTAGGCTTTTTCTTTGAAAATATCCTCTCTCTTTTTTGTACTTGAAATTATCCTTTTTAAGAACTTGAAAAATTTCCTTATAATTTAAAATTAAGTCATCAATATATTTTTTATAATTTTTCATTTTCTTTTTTAATCTATTTTTTTAACTTCCCATTTTTCCAAAAAACACAAATATTTTTATTTATTTTTCTAATTTCGTGTTTTGTATATTTTGTGGATATTTTTAGTTTTTCATTTTTTTTTTTCCTAATTTTTAAGCTATGCTATGTTTTTGAGTAGTCTTTTCTTGGAAATTATCATTTTTGACTTTTTTTACTTATTTGAAATTATCCCTTTTAAGAACTTGTAAATTTTCCGTTTTCTCTAACACTTACTTGTCACAATATTAATTTTTAAAAATAGCACATATACATTTTCATCTATTTTCCATTTTCTCTAAATTTTTTTTTTGTTAAGTTGTAATTTCCATATTTTTTTTGTAGACAATTTGTATTCATAAATTTTTCCATTTTCTTAGAAAATCACAAATACATTTTTAATCAATTTTTCGTTTTCTCTAATAGCTTACTTGTCACAATCTTATTGGATGTTTAAGATCCCACGTGGACGCCCTAAGAAGCCTATAACTTCAACTTTTATTAGTAGTAGATTGTTGTAGCCTAGTGGTTTTTCTACTTTAATAGTGTTCAATATCTAGTGTTCAAACCTAGTTGGCATCAAAATTTTTCTTTTCCCACATTTTTGGGCATCAATTTTTTATTTTTCCTTATGCATATATAAGCTGTGGCCCGGCCCTGGCTAGCTGTCTAATCTTCGAATCAATTAACCAAGACCTTGCAAGTATGATATTGGGTCAACTGGTTCTTGGGACAGAACCATATAAGATATTCGGTTCCCGGGCCTAGTTCTTAACCTTTTAGTTATTCAAAAAAATAAAATAAATAATCTTCGAATATGGTTTGAGTCTTGACGTATTTTGATTAGGTTTCATTCAAATTGTTTGTTAAGAGTAAAAGATATTGGATCAGCTTCATAAGTTTACATAACTGTAATGTAAGTAAATCTATACAAGACCTCAATAGGCTTAAAATTTTAGAAGGGGCCACTGGTTTTGGAATTGTTGTGGTTGTAATTACGAAATATACATAATATCTAAAAAGAACAGTATGTAATAGGTTAAGGTTGAAACTCCATCGACTAATCGAAAGCTACTAGCACAAGCCTCAGTGTATGAAGTTTGGAGAGAAAGGAACTCAAAGGGTCCAGTACTCATCAACGCAGTCTGCTGGTCAACTAATTCAAGTCATTCAATCCACAATGAGAAGTAAACTTGCTGGGTTAGATACAGAGAATGCTCTTTCTCTGTCTGCTCAGCCTCAAGCTCTCCGTCGCCAACAACAAAATCAGACTTTCCTAAACCTATGGTTCGAATCATTCCAAAGACCACCTATCATTTCACCACTCACGGGAATTGTTACTACTAATCTACATCTCACTCTTGAAAGGTCGTGACATAGAAGCTTAACCAGAAAGTTTGTGTGGTTAGAGTTTCTTGACCCTAGAAGAACATGCATCACAAATTTTGCAACAGATAAAGACTCGTTTTTTGACGCATGGGAAATTCATAGAAAATTCGGTCGGAAAACTATATCCCTAGCAAAACTATATCCCTAGCAAAACACAGGTAAAACATGTGTTCGGTTCTTTGAAGCCAAGTACGTGTGCCACATTAAGACCTCTTCTCCAAAAGCTTAAGGCAATAAGTTATACTCGAAAACATAGCTACTCTAAAAAATGATTACTTCCAGCCCACGGTCAAGATCAAACATGTTAAGTTCACAAGATCAGATTAGAAAAGGTCATAATGTCAAAGCACAATAAAGTATAATATGATGAAAGGAGTTACCTATGTAGGGAATATACCATTGACTTAAAACCATTCTTACCTGGTGGAAACATAGTGCTAGATAAAACAGCTGTGGTCAAAAAACATCAACGCATCTTGATCCTCAATATTTACTCTTTGGTGGAGTGAATTTCACTGGGTGGAATCAGAAGTAAATTGACTAAGCTAGGTCAGAGCATACTGCAATCCCAGAGATGCTATGTCAATATAACTCGCAAGCTAACAAACTCATCAGGAGTGATCGTTACTCATCAGGAGAAATTATTGAATTTGATATTCTTGTATGGCTATAGAAAAACACTTAGATGAATTCGGTGAACCACACAACATTCTGTTGTGAACCTAACCAGAACAATTTAACACATACAGATATCTTCTTACACATTACTAAGTAAGATAAAAAATGAAATGGATAAGATACCTGATAGAGTACAGGACACAGCGCAGTCCTCGAGGTACCATGCCAAAAGAAAACAATAAGTTTAAAAAAATTACGCCTCCTGTTGTGTTTGCAAAAGCCTGTGAGATATCCGAAGCTCACACTCTGTTTCTGGATGCATCACTCGCTGTACATTCAGGCTCAGAGTTTAGCTTCGAAAATCTCAAAGGCTTTTAGAAACAAAACATATCTCCTCATCCATCACGAGTTCTATGATACTGTCACAGACTTGTGATCTGTTTATCTTAGATACCAACCACAAATGACATTTCATAGAAACAACTTGCAAAACCGACAACTTCATAATCCATTTTTACCCAGCCAGTGACAAATGATCTAGACTTCTGAATCTTGCGAATCACCAAAACATATTAAATAATTCAATTAGCAGCAAGTGGGGAAGATATCGGTTCAATACTCCTTATTTTGAATACTGACAGTCAAAACAACTACAACAGGTCAGTCATCTGGTGATGCAAAAGGAGCTCCTCTTTCTTAATTTTTTACATTAAAGAGACCACATCGATCTAATTATAGAAATGTTCTCCTAAGTATAGAAGTATAGAAGATAATCGTCTCACCAACATTTCAATATGTGAGAGATAATTCAAAGCTTAGGCATAGACAGAGAAGAAGAAGTAAATGGATGCAGTTGGAAAATAAAGCAACAGTTCACTTGTCAGAGTTAGTCCAAATGATAGGATTGGCTCCAAACAAAGCACACAAAGACCCCAGTGTAAGACTCACTGGAAAAACTACCTTATGATTAGGTTGCCTCAAATTCTTAAAAGGCATTAGATAGTTCTCCTCACATCCAATGTGGGATTCCTGTCACGTTGATAATTATATATTAAGTTATGAGAACCACAGAGGTTACCCCGAGGAGTGAGATGTTATGTTAGAGACAGAGCTACAATTATCATTTAGACGAGGTATCTATGAGCAATAAATCTAAAGAAGGTAAGAACGTATCTTTTTGCGAAATAACTATTTCTAGATCAACTAACACATGCACATCCTATGAGTTAGACACTGTTTGTGAGCAACTAACTAGTGACAACTTCTAGGTGCACTCACCAAGATGCCATGAAACAAACCCATATATTCACAACAGAACGAGCTAATCATCTATACGAAGACAGAGTCGAGTGTACTTATTCACTGGACTCATACTACGAAAAAGTCAGGAAATTTAAATTCCTAAAACAAATCAAACAGAACAGCGAAGATTGAATCAGTAAGAGAAAGAAGTTGCACAAAGTAGAAAACTGTGATCAATACAAATTTCATACTTGGTTGAATCTTAAAATCCATTTCAGGCTTTATCCCACAAATAGTAACAACATATCGGGAGAAGTAAAATCTCAAGTAGAGAAGAGAAGCAAACATTTCTTCATTCTCCATCCCTAATATCCTTCCTATCAAACATTATTTGACATCTTTCTTACTTTTCCTTATTCCTATCCAAATCTGTTTACTTCGCCATTTAAGCGTATCATTCAAGGGAACAAAATAACGATATTTATAAGGTATCATCAAATCTGTACAAAACGCTAATTATTTATTACCGACTTTGTTCTTGGCAGAGATCAGCAAGTGAGAAGCATCCTCTCTTGATCGGTGAGAGAGTGACGGAAATGGCAACGGTGGCCGTAAGGACAAGCGGCTCCGGTGAGGATCATTCGACAGACCTCCGTTTTGTAGCGTGGATGCCTCATCACCGGACGGAGCTCGTCGATTCCGTGAGCGAATTGACAGTTATCGGCGTAAGGACAAGCTCCGGTCTCTTGCCATTTGTTGCAGAGCTCCGTCTTCGTCATCCCTTGGCGATAAACCTCCAGCTCCAATGCATCTCTCTCCCCTTTCGTCGCCACACATACCTTCTCTGATACCTTTTACAGTTTCACAATTGAAATGATTTGATTGGTCCAAACTCAGGATAATATTAATAATAATAAAATTAGAGTGAAAATTATTTATTTACCGATTCGGAACCGAGTTGACTTGTTGGGAAGCTGAGCTGACTCGCTTGACGATCCGCTCCGCCACATCCATGGCTTCCCTGTTTCATCTTGAGATATCCTTGCGATCGGACGGAGATGCTTTTCGGCAGCGAATTTCTCTCCGGATTGCTCCTCCTCGCCGGACGACAATGCTTGTTATAACCTCCACCATGGCTATCGAAATCGGGGATCTGTGGACGGAATTGGCGGTTATGAATAGGCGGTGGAGAGACGGAGGAGGAAGATGAAGTGGAGATATGGATAAGCTTGAGTAGATCGGCGTTCTCGAGGCGGAGTTCGGCGTTTTCGTTGCGGAGCAAGTCGAGTTCCGTCATGAGAGACTGAAGACGGCGGAGACAGAGGTCGTAGTGCTCGTTGAGCTCATCGTACTCGAGGATAAGCCTTGCTTGACGGAGACGATGCTCTGTGGTTGTGTCGACGCCGACGCGAGGTGGAGGGGAGGAGGAGGATGGAGGTGACGGAGAGAGGGATAAGGAGCTCGGAAACTGAGATTCCGGCGAGAAAATCGAGTTGTAAAGCGACGCGAAGCTAGCGGCGAAATCTTCCTGGTGAAGTTTGTTGTTGCTTTTGTCAGATTGTGGTGATAACGGTGGAGGCGGCGAGTTTAACGCCGTCACGCAAGCAAGATCCGTTACAGTCGACGACGCTACTTTCTCCATTTTCGATTAATCTTCCGCAACAAGATTCTTCACATCAAAACAGATAATACCGAAGCAATTAGAGCGACGTAAACAACAAGATTGAATCCAATAACGATGAGATTGATTCAAGTGAAGAACATTATCAACATTGAATCCGATAACATCTACAGAAAATCAAAAGTAGGATGATCTCGATTCAATCTCGTGTGTTTCAACATTGAACAAAACAAAACAGAGTAAGAGAGAGAGATTACCTGAATAATTCGAGAAGAAAACAGAAAGAGCAGTGAGATAGAGAAGAAGAATGTTTGTATATATACACAACTGTCAAACTAGCGAGGAAGAAGAAGAGTTACGGATCACATGCGGGAGAGACCACAGGAAGATTACTCCACTACTCAATGAAGATCGTGAGATGAGATGAGGTGAGGATCGGATGTATTTAATTGGTTCGCGAATAGCTTCCCTATGGTTGAGTAAAGCACAGGAGAGTATTCTACCTACTTCACTCTCCCGCCAACTTCAGAACCGTTAGAGATGTCTAACAATAATAATATTATTATTATTATTAGATAGCTTCAATAACAAAATTAGTGTTTGCATTCTCGCGTACACAGACAGTGAGAACATGATTCAATAAGATTATAAACAATATATTAACCATAAAAAAAAACAATATATTAACCATAAAACGTTAATCCACTTATAACAATTTGTATTATTAAGTACATCAATGGAACTTCTGATCATTACTATATGATATTAGGCTTGATTATCCACAAAAGTAATTTAAGACATTATTAGGAGCGAACTCATTTGCTAGATAATAAAATTCTCTTGCGAAATTGGCAAAAAAAACAAAAAAAGAGGTTTTTTAAAAACCATAAATAATGTATGTGGTGTACTACTTTCAACAATTAGTGTGTTAGCTAAATAGAATGTGAATAAATTAACACGGTTAAATCCATGTTATTTTACTCTAAGTATACCAACTGATCTATCAATTTTGTGAATAAGATTTGGAATTTGTCAACTATCCATATTGCGTATTATCTTAATAATATATGTATATGAACGTGTAACAAAATTCTAACAGAAATTATAATGAAAATTTAGATGGAAACAAAAAGTTTGTTAGGGGGAAGTTTTGCTTGTCACTGAAGGATATGTAATATGGAGAATAAAAATGTGTTTTTGTAGAAAATAATAGCAAAAATTCATTTTTAAAAGTTTGGTTGGACCAATCATGAAGAAGAAGAAGAATAGTAAATTAATTAAGGTGATGATGAATTAATTAAACTGAGATGTCTTTGTAGACGAGCGTAGTAAGGTAAGGAATATAAGTGGGTTTGCTTCAACAACACAGCTTTAACTAACTATATGGTCCCTCTTCTTCTCTGTATAATACTTCAATCAAAATCTATCTTCCTTGTGAGTTGTGGCTAACTAACCACAATATGTTTTCTTCCTTCTAACCCAACAACCCACCCGAATTTACTTTCTTACCCCTTTCTATGACATTTTCGATCACCTATAAATTACATATGTATACAGTAATTATCACTAAATGAGATGTTATATTCGTTTCAAACTATAAAAATATACAGAGAACCAAGTACATTGTTTAATGGAATATAACATCTCATTTTTGGATTGCAAGAGCCTAGCAAAAACACATTTGCTTGTGGAAGAGCTCGAGTTCACGGTGGAAGAGTTTCTGGTCCAAGGGTGGAGGTTTTGCTTTTTGGTTCGATTTTTCGGGTTTATTAAACTCAAACCATATAAAATGGTTTTTATTTTGGTTTAATTTCGATTTGGTTTCAGGTTTTACCAATATGAATCAACATAAAGAATTGATAAATGGAATTCAAATTCAAACAACTATAGACTTAAATATTAAAATACCAAACTGATCTTATAAAACCTAGAACTTCCGAGATGAACAAAACAAAACATAAAATAATATGAAACTTAATTAAGAAGAAAACGAAAATTCTTTATATAATGCACATTTAGTTTGCTTAGGAGTTTATTCTTACATCTATCGATTTTTTGTTATTCAAATTAATTAGTAGACCAAACATGACAAAACCAATATTAACACAATAATTTTTTTATAAAAAAAACCTATGAAACCATACAATTTTATAGTTTTTAATCAAAACCGAACTGAAACCAAAATATTTTAAAATGACAACCAAACGGGGTTATTCGGTGAAAACAAAATTAAATCAAAATATCTAATTACGATTCGGTTTGGTTTGGCTTTTTGCCTACCCCCATAAGAGTCTATGATTGCTGGTTTGCTTTGGATTAACAATCCTTTTCCGCCGTTTGGCTTGTCGTAGTTCATAGCATTTAGGCTCTCTAGTGTTGTTTAATGAGTTTTTAGACTTGTTTTTTAGGTTTGAAGATGTTAATCCACTGTAAAGATTTTTTTGTGGGTTGTTTCGTGATGGTTGTATCTCTCGTTCTTCTTGGCTTGTAAAGGAGGTTGTCAGGCAAATGAGTCATGATGGGGCTTCGCTTTGTGCTAGCTGACATCGGGAGAGACTTTACATGTATGCAATTCTAGGTTCATTGGTTTGGATCCGTCTTGGTACTTGTCTAGGTTAGCATGATGAGCTATGTATCAGAGAGTGGAGAAGAGTCGAGCATCTAATTTAATTGTTTAGTGTAAAGGTTCTCTATTCAGAGGCATTTATTGAACTTCTTTTGCAAAGTAGGTGTTCTTCACGATTTGATCAAGTTGTTGGCTAGCTTGGACTCTCTCTCGGTTTATATTTTCCTCGGATATGCAAGCTAAATTCGCGTTTCTTTCGTAATTTTGATTGCTTTATGCTAAGATCACTTGTGCAATGATCAATTTTTTTTTTTTTGTCATATTTTTATTCATTATTTTTTTTCGGCAACATAAATTTAACAATTTTGTTGACACAGCTGGAAAACCTAAAATTTTCATTTTCTCAATGATATTTAACATTTTTAACAAAAAAATATTGTGACTCAAAAGGTTAACAAAAAAGGAAGTAAGAAAAAAGAGGAAGCAATCACCGCGTGAGAGATCTTCGGCTAATATCAACTCAGACGTCGGTCGTACTTTTTTTCTTTCACTTTGTTTTTTTATTGTTTATCCTATTCAATAATTTGCATATATGGCAAATCGTTCTCGCTATTTTCCTCCTATTTTAGAGACGTTTCATTCACGATTCGTTTTTGAGATATGCTTGAATTACGATCTCATCCAAGACGAGTCCGTTATCTATGAAGAATATCTGATTCTCATGATGCCCAATATCAATAATCCAGATCAATCGAAAGAATTTTGAATAGATTTCAAAGATTGATATAATGTTATGATCATCAAATTTAGGATTCGGGCATAATAAATTCATGGATATTTGCGAGTCGAGATAAGATATGATTTTGAGAACCATCAATGATATTCGACGACTAGGAAGTTTCATCCAAAAGCTAATAGTCAAAAACGACGATCTCAATTTTTGGGAATTGAATGGATTGATTATGGAGATGGAAATAAACAAATTTAAAAATCTGTTGACAACTATAGGCTTTGGTTTCCTGAACATCCTAGAAATTTGCTTTTTCATTGTCTAACGTGATACAACTATGTAATTGTGAATTTGTTTTTGATAAATATTAATGTCTCATAAATGTATAAATTTTGTATTTCATCATTTAACCAATGAAATGTTAAAAAAAAAAAAAAAAAAAGGCAAGTATAAGCGAGACTGGTAAAGCCTTTCAATGGGCCACTGCAATTCTTCTAACAAGCCCACAGCCATAGCTAAATGCATATGCTGCTGCATACTCGATTTTCTCATCTTATCTTGGTTTAATCACAATCACGATTTTCACGAATCATGAGTTCCAAAAACCTCTGGACCAGAAAAGAGGCCAAAACCGGGAAATCCGAGTTCCCGGTTATCAGATTCCTCCGTAGACAAATCGAGATCATCAATGACAAATCCGGCGGTCCTGGAATCGGCGGAGGCATTGGCTGCGGCGCTGGAGTCGGCTTCGGCCTCACCGGCGGGCTCGGGTTAGTCGCTTCGGAAGGACTTAACCACAGCAATGTGGTGTTTGGCTTCGGAATGGGTTGTGGTATCGGGTTCGGGTTCGGGTACGGATTTGGAGTTGGCGGCGGATACAATTTCGATGACATTGGAGATTATCTGACCTATCACAAAAGCTCCGGTTAACATTTCCGGGTCGGGTAAAAGATTTTAACTTTGCTTTCTTGTCTTTTTCTGTATAATGTGATATTACAACTATGAGAGATAAACATAGAAATTGTAACACGATTATTACATGAAATTTCTCATAACTACTCATAGACTTGTGTAATTTTATTATTTTAGAAGTAGCTTCTCTAAGCGCTCAGAGACATTTCTCATGAGTGGTCTTTTATCTGGGATCTTTTGTACACAAGCTAAACCGATCTTGATCACTTGAACCATACTATCTTCCATATCTCGGTCTCGAGCTAGAACCGGGTCAAGAATATACCAAACCGGTTTATGTCTCTCACTAGCTGATACAACCCACATCACCAAATCCGTCTCTGAACTATTCGTCTGGAGAACCGGGGATTTTCCGGTTACCATTTCGAGTACTACTAAACCAAATGAATACACGTCCCATTTCTGGGACGGTTTGGTTATCTTGGAAGCTTCGGGAGCCTGGTAATGCGATTGTCTTGAGACAACTGGTGAGCTGGTCTCCATCGGAGAAATCTGATCCGATCTGATCACTGAAGAAGACATGTCTGCGATACAGCCAAGACCGAAACCTGAAATTTTCGGTTCAAGTTTCGGTCCAAGAAGTATGTTGCTGGAGTTTATATGCCCATGGACGTATTTTCTGGGACTGAACTCGTGAATGTAAGTCAATCCTCTTGCGATTCCTCTCAATATTCTTAGCCGGACTGGCCAAGATAGTTGCTTGCAGGACAAGCTACCAGGTCTACCTGTTGTTATAAAGTGAAAAGCACATCAATGTGTGAGTTGGAGCTAATCTAAAGTTCTTAACTTCAAAATACGATCTTAACATTAACAGATGAACCTGATTTGTTTTGAACTGACCTTGAATTGCAGAACCAAGGTCACCATTTGGTATGTAATCATAGATCAGGAGTTGTTCTTCCGGAGACCAGCAACAAGCTTGGAGATTCAAGACATTCGAGTGCTTGATTTTCGCCATTGCTTCGACATCAGCAAGAAACTCTTTGAGCCTTAGCCAACCTTTATCTTCCAATCTTCTAACCGCTAGCATTAACCCACTCTCGAGAACAACCTTATACACAAGCCCGATCCTGCTCTTCCCCAGGAGAAAAGCAGAGGCCTTCAGAAGTTGTTCGAGGTCAAATTCGATTTCGGGGTCCATTGGGATGAAAACCTTTTGAGTTTTGTGCTCATCTAGCGCTTCAGATTCTGAGTTTGTAGTCCTGAAACAGAGAAACTCCTGCTTTGTCTTCTTCAAATTCTCCTCCAAATGACATGTTCGATTGTTCTGAGGATCTCTGTCTCTAGGAGCCGATGCTTTTCGGAGATAGTATATGAACAATAAAGCAAGAAAAATAATTCCAGCAATTGTGCCTCCGGTGGCTGTAAGGATGATGCAAAAGCTAGAATGATGGGTGGCTTTTCTTGAATATAGTTGAGAAGGAATTATCTGTGTGTTTCTTGTGGTGCAAGAACTCTTTATGGGCAACCCACAGAGGAATGGGTTCCCTTGGAAAGCATTAGGACCGGCGTTCAGCAGAACATTGGATTTTGGTATCGGACCACTAAGATTATTATAGGAAAGATCAACATACAGAAGCTCCGGGAGATCTCCAAGACTTGTTGGAATCATACCCGAGAGTAAGTTATGAGAAAGATCAAGATTACCTTTCAGATTCTTCAGACTTCCAAAATCTCCTGGGATAGATCCAGTTAAGCGATTGAAAGAGAGATTCAGTGTCCGAAGATGAACCAAATTAGAACCGAACCCGCTTGGAAGATCACCAGAGAAAGCATTGTCGCTAAGAACTAGAGTTTTCAGCTTCTTGCATCGAATAAGCGACAAAGGGATCGAACCGTTGAAAGAATTCCCAGCAAAATCCACAGTCATAAGACTCTTCAAGCTTCCTATCTCTTCCGGAACCAACCCGGAAAAAGAATTTCCAGAAAGCACCAAGCTTTGGAGCCCTTTTGGTCCAAAGAGTTCCACAGGTAAGCTCCCACGAAACTCATTGTCTCTGAGGTTAATGTGACGAAGAGATAAAAGGGTTCCAATAGAAGGATGAAGGGTACCCGAAAGGTTCTTGTTGGGAAGACGAAGCGAGACAACTAGCAGATCATCATTACATGTTATACCTTGCCAGAAACAAGGGTTTGAATCTGAGGAGTTCCAGTTGGCAAAGGCAGAGGCTTTCTTGTTTTGTAAGGATTGCTGAAAGGAGAGAAGAGCAAGTCCTTGATCGTTCAAAGAAGTAGCTACGGCAAAGAAATGGGTTACAGTGAAGAAAAGAATAGGAAACAGATGAGCCATTTCTCAAGAGAAACAATTCTGATGAAACGAGCAAAGTTTGGCTCCTAAATATCTAAAACTTAGACAATAGTGTTGCTGTACCTTGGTCTGGCCTCGTCTAGTTTCCAAGTCAACTCTTGCAACTTATTTAGATTTTTTTTTGTCTTTTTCTGTTGAAGAAAGTTGCATATAATTCAACGACATTTATAATTTATAATCAAATAGTGTTTGAATAGTATAGAGAGTCTGGTAATAATCAAATGAATATTAATGGAACTAGCGGCGATTGAGGCGAGAATGGCAACAGTAGGGGAACACGTAATGTAATGAGGAACAGCTTTCTAGTTTCTAGTTGTTTGAGTGGTGGGGGAAATGTATTGACTCTTTACTTAGTAGATACTAAAGTCAAATCTCCACCAGAAATATTATTGTGGCGGTCAATTTAATTGTCGGTTCTCCTTCTAATTTACCTCATTTCTGATAGGATCATTTTTTGATTCCCACTAAACACTAGTTACTTTGAGGACCATTACAGAATCAAGTCATTAATATACACCTGACCTACGTTTACAAAAACTCACTAAGATGCAAAACAAATACACACCAAATACAAGTTACAATAACTAACTGAAACTTCAAATGCAAGCATGAGTCACTACAACAGCTTCACTAAACTTCTCATTGTTCTAAAGAGGTCTTATCTCGTTTCCGGCTAAAAAATTTAACCAAATTGGGAACTTTCTTTTTCTTCTTGATTATAAAGAAAGTCGGAGTTCCTCGGTTCCCTGATGAGTATCTTCTCGATTTCTCTCCCTGAACCGGAGTGAATTTCCCGCTAAGCCTTACCGATTTTCTTACCTGTTTAGGAGAGATTACACCTTTGTCTTCTGAGTCCTGCTTGAACTTCTGAATTTCGTTCTGGACCAGTCTCTTTATCGATAGCGACCTCTGCATTCTAAACGATTCTCTCTCTTGTTCCACCATTGTTTTCCCACTCTCTCTTTTTAAAGTTTCTGTCTTTATCAAAATCGCCTTAGTGCTTGCTTTGAGTGCTTCCACCCACGCCATTGCTGCTTCCACTTTCTTCTCTGCTGTTTCTTCCGCATGACAAGCTTGTCCATTCAAATAATCGTACTCAAATCTAGAGATTGTGATAGTTGAGTTTTGCTGAGACTCCATTTCCCGTGTTTCCATTGTTTTCTGTACCATTGATTCGAGCTTCTCGAGTGCTGAAGCCTCTTCGTGCTTTGCTTTCTCAAGCTCATCCAACTTTGAAACCAACTCTTGTTCCTTCCCATCAAATCCCATTTCGGTTTTCCGTATCTCATTCTTGATGACAGTTGCTTCTTCTTTAAGACTGATTTCCTCTTTCTTTGCAGCTTCTCTATCGTTCCTTAGTTTCTCAAACGAGCAAGTTAAGTTGTCAGCAAGAGAGCTGATTCTTTCTTCGGCTGCAGATACTGCTTCTAATTTAGCTTTCGCCATAAGCAGCTTCGAATTGAGCCGCTGAATCATTATATCTTCTTTTTGTAATATCTTTTCAAACCGAGCTGCTTCTTGTTTGGCTTGGTTAAGTTCTTGTCTTGTCGCATTCACTACAGTGACGAGACGAAAGAGTTCTGCGTTAACAGAAGCGAGCTCCTCCTTCTTTGCTTCTGTTGCTTCGGTAACTTCTTTCAAAACCGACAAATTGTCCTTTCCTCTTTCAAAAGAACGGTTTTTAGACCTCGACATACTGTCATTCCTTTGAACCCTCCTCTCCATATCCTTGACAAGCTTTAGCTGAGTTTCTAACATCTCAATGTCTGCTAAAGTCTCGGATAACATATTCTCAGTCTCCTTTGATCTCTCGATCTCTTTCATCATTTCCCGCACTCTGTTACTCCTTTTCTCAAGTGACTCAAACACTTCCTTTCTTTCACTCTCTCTCTGCTCTTCCACCTCTTTACATTCCTTCAAGGCCTCGATCTTAGCCAATTCAACCAAAACATGTTCCTCGTTTGCAACATCGACTTCAAACTTAAGACACTCCAACAACTTCAAATGCTCTTCCATCTTAATCCCCAACTCCAATACTTCCTTCTCAGCCACAGCTCTCTCTCTCAAAACATATGCTACATCAAGCTTCAGCTTACTCAGTTCTTGCTTCAAATCCTCTAATTCCCTCATGATTTCAGCGTACTTGCCATTTCCATCAATCATTAACTTCTTCACAGCTTCAACATCCGTTTTCCGAGACTTGAATCTGAAATTTGACTCCTCTATCAATAACGTGAGCTCCTTCACCAAACTCTTGGCCTTGCACAGTTCTGCATCCGCTTTTGCCTTTGCAGACTCAGCAACTCTTGTGCTCTCTCTATAGATACCAAGTTCCTTCCCCGACTTGTGCAAGTGCTCCGCAACAGAAGGAGAGGACTGTTAACAAAACAGAGAACAAATAATCATCACCAGTACAAAAGATGTTCCAGCAAACTAACAACAAAAGATGTTCCAGCAAACTAACAACATTCAGTCATACCACAACAAGTGGCGAATCCAGCTGAGGAGAGCTGCTTCGACTAGAGTTTTGTCCATACATGTTAATAGCGGCTTTCACTGATCCGATTCTTCTTCCTCTGTCTGCCATCCTCCAGGGTTTCTACTGAAACATACAAGAATTCAGGCAGAATCTCACACTTGCACTTAAAGACAACAATACAGAAGCAATGGGGTTTGAGAGAGCTTACAGGTGAGTGAGATGTTGGAGGAAGAGAAGAAAGATTGTTGTTATGTGTTTAGCAGAGAATAAGCGGAGGAGAAGGGGATGATTGGCTCACATCGTGCCCCCCTTTCTTATCATTTTCTCTATTTGTTCAGAGAGAATTTATGAAACTTTGTTTCTTCTGGACATTCATCTGAGGCCCACGATACCACAAGTAGCATAAACATATTTCATATATATATGGCATGTGAAGCCACGTTCATTTAAGTAAAATTGAGAATATGCAGATATTGTCAAACATGTAGGCATACATATACCGTCCACTAGCTAGAGATTCTGGGTCTAGACACGGATATCCCTCGTGTTCGAGACTAAAATATTCTATATTTTCCGTCCCAAGAGCCACCCAAATCAATGATTTCTAAACATAGAAGGTATTATTGGTTTGTGTATTTCAATGAATCCACCAAATCTTGTGTTATTGGATCAGTGATTTATAAATTCTAGTTAAAATCTAGTGTTATTCGTTCTGTGATTTGTAAATCCCAAAATCAATCTTGTGTTATTCGTTTTATGATTTCTAAATACAGGGATTTGATTTTATAAAGGATTTGATGGATTTCCATGTTAAAAATACAAAAACTCAATTCCTAACTTAAACCTTGTGATTTCAAAAGGATTTGGAAATATTATCAAATCATACATGGATTTATACCATAACCAATAACACCCTCGTACGAAAGGTTTTACTTATTCAGTTGTTGGTTCTTAGTTTAATAGGCATATTTGCTATATACTTTACAGATTACTTTGAATATTTAATGAAGTTGTGATATGCTTAACACACATTTAATGCACCTAATGATTCTTTTATATAAAATATTTTTTATTAAACGAAGATGGAAAATAGAGACTAAAATAGATGCAATGTGTGATTGTCAATGCTTCTTTAAATAATGATGAGCTCACCTTACTGCTAGGTAAGTTGTGCAAGTACCGCACAGCTCTTAACTATAATATACTACAAGAAAAATTTGTTATTGTGACTAAAATTTGTGATTTAATATTTCGCAACTATGTTGTAACGAAATTTACGTACCAAATTACGATTAGATCTGGGTATACGCTTGTTCATGTGTTAAAACGAGGTGCAGAGCATATACTAGTTTTAGGGCCTAGTTTAACGGCTCTTAAGGCTCATGTTTGGATGGTGGATTGTCATGCTAAGATTAAACATTATATATGGCAAGTTCTAAATGGATCGTTAGCATTTTTGTCTCGATTGAGACAAAGGGGAATAAATTCAGATGTATTTAAAGGATGTAGAGTCGATGAGGAAACCATTAATCATGTCCTCTTTGAATGCAAAGTTGCAAAGTCCACTTGGACTTTTCTTCGTATTTCAAATGAGATTTTCACTTTTCCTAGTACATTGGTTTTTGAACGACAATATGAAGTTGCTATTATGGCGTCCATATTCATGGCGAAATACGGCTGGAGACCTAATTGAAAATATAGATATTTTCCCGTGGATCTTGTGGTTTCCATGGAAATCAATAAACAAAGAAACGTTCCAAGGGTGGGCTGGTCTGCTATAGAGATTCTTAAATTAGCAGAATGGAAAGTATTACTCTGGCAAGCTGCAAGGGAACCGGTTAATCCGGGGATGATTGCGGTCATTAATTCTCCAACTCGGCTATCGATAAAATTTGGTTTGGTGGACAAGCCATGGCAAGAGGATGTGCCTACATCAAACATTGGTTGGATTTGTTATTTGAATAATCAACCAATGTTAATGAGTGATAAGAGTGTAAGATGGAGTCTATCTTCGCTTCATACAGAGTATAAGGCTCTTCTATGGGCTATGCAATTTATGAACGTGGTCCTTCATGCTCCATTTTCCTTACAGATTGCTTGGACTTTTTGAAGATCATTCAAAACCCGAATTTATGGCCGGTTTTTTTATGTCCAGTGGGACATTTGCAGAGCTTCGAGGACGGCTCCCATCAATATCTTTGGCCTACACTAAATGGGACTCCAACTGACATGCGGATGGACTAGCTTGTGGAGCTCGAGAGCATCTTTTTGAATTTTCTTTTGTAAATCGGTTTCCACCTTCATGCACGTCAATTTTTTTATTTTCAGTTTAATTTAAATGTTTGGTTGAAAAAAAAAACTCAATGAGTGCTATTTCAAAGTTGATCCTAGAAAGTAAGTAGACCAAACCCATACTGATCATGATTGTAATACAACTTTTTCAGTGAATTACTTTTTGAAAACTTCATTAGTTGAGTTAATTTATATCCTAAACGCAGTATCGTCCATTTTTTTTTTTGAAGATTACTTGTGGATCAACCCAAACCCATTAATATTCAGAGCTGGTTGGCTAGGGTTGTTAATATGGGTCAAAAACCTGTGGACTCAAACGGGTTTTTTATACAAATATTGATCCCTGGCCTATCTAAATCAAATATACATTATGGGTCTAGCCCAGTGAAATCTGTTTAAGAAACGATAAAATCGAAATTATACGGACTTTCCCGTTCATTTATTTTTCCCAAAAAAAGTTATCTTTTTACTTCTCTTTCCACAAAACCATGTTCTCTCTCATCTCTTTTTTGTAAGATTAAGGTTCAATATTAGAGATCCGTTGTATTTGTGACACGAATCTGAGGAGAACTCATTCCGATTCATAATCAGGATAATCAAAATAATTATTTTCATTTTAAGAAATCCGATTTTAGAATTGTGAACTGATTTTGGGTATTTAGCGTCTAGGTTTTAAACTAGAAGAGTTTTAATTAAATTTGATGTGATTGGTGATGGACAAGGATATAGAGTTGTGTAAAATCGAGCATGTAGTTTTTTTTTTTTTTTGTCAACAATAATAATATATGCTTTCAGCTGGGCTCGAATCAAGATGGTGTCATAGTGACGACACTAGCACAAACCACAAGGCTACAAGTCTTGAACCTAGTTTGTTCTTAAACCCATGATTTTGGGGAGAAGAATTAAACAATTACAAGATCAGAGGATGAGAGAAGAAAAGAAAATTAATGAAACGTGAATGGGCCTTCATTAGACCTGAATGGGCCTTCATTAACCCGCCAGACATTAATGTCTATGGGTCTTAATTAAGCTTAAACGGGTAATAAATACAAGTCTATATGGGCCGGACCAACCCACCGCAACATCCCTACGGCTGGCTATAGTAGACCATTTTATCAACATGTAGAACTTGTAATGTGTCATTAAGGTGTTGAATGGTGACTGAATAATTTGCGTTTTTCAAAAAAAAAAAAAGGTACAGAAACGTGAATAGTCAACAATCACATAAAAGCGATTTGCGTTTTTCTTTTCAATAGTAAAATGCACACGCAAATCAAGATGTTTTTTTCTCACATAATAGTATTAAACGCCCTTTCTAGTGGACCGCACAGTTTACCATGTGGTTTTCTTAGTGGACCGCGTTTTCAGTATTTAATATTATTATTTTTTTACCTATCTAAATATATTTTATTAAATAATACTGTTTTTTTTTTAACAAACTGCTATATATACGGAAGAGTTTTTGGTTCTTTTCAGTTGGTAGAATCAACACATAAGATCTCCACACCCAAATATTCCACCAAAAAAGAAAAAAAAAATATCATTTTGATTACATACAAGAACAAATTCATTTTCAATTATCATTCGTTTTCACCAAAGGTAAGTAACTTTTTAAACTCAATTACTTAATATTAGTATTTTAATGTAATTAATTTTGGTTTATAGATCTTTATTACAAAATAGTTAATGGATAAGTTTATGTAAATAGTTCTTTTAGTTATTTTCATGACAATTAATCTCAATATTTGTTGGAGCTATGGATGAGACTCATGTTTGCGTAAAAGTGAAGCCTGAGTTACAAGAGAGGTATTGAAATCGACACGATAATCCATCATTGAACATAATGGTAATATGTGATTTGAATATATTATTCACATATATTTGGAATGGTGCACCAGGATCATGTCATGATACATCCGTTCTAACAATGGCACAACAAAGTGATTCTGAGTTTCCTTTCCCTCTGGGGGACAAGTATTATCTAGTTAATTCTGAATATCCCAACAAACGAGGATTTTTAGCTCCGTATAGATCATCACGAAACAGAGTTGTGAGATATCATATGTCGCAAGTTAACTTTGGTCCCGCTCCAAGAAATTAACAAGAACTATTTAGTCAATGTCATGCATTTTCGCATCCTGTTATCGAGTGGACTTTTGGAATTTGGAAAATGAAATGGAAGATCCTCTCTGGTATACCAAGATACGATGTTGACATACAAAAAAGACTAGTAATGGTTTCAATGGGATTGCATAACTTTATCAAAATTTCCAATTTTGGAGATCCATATATTTATTACATTGATTAATCATAGAGTAATAAACAACGCAAGCAATGAGCATGGTTTAAGTGTCACGAAAGCAGCGTAAACAACAGATTGCGAACAAAAACCGCACCGCAACCGCACTTTAAACCGAAACGCAACCGCTCTCAACTTATTCCGCACCGCAAAAACGCTGTTACCAGTCGAGGCCTAGATTATCCGCACTTAACGCCTCATCCATTATTTATGGAGACACTCTCAAAGTGTCTTCCCAATTACTAAAAATAAAATATTAATAATTAATTAAAAAGGTGACTTTAAAATTAAGACACTTTGCACAAGTGGTCTTAGCCTAGTGGCAGGTGGTAAGTCCACAGAAGGCAGACAACACCAGTACACCCGAGATCGAGTCCCGCTCCCTGCAGTATGCAGGATTTGGCTATTGGGCCGGCCAGTTGTG
>OVAF01001685.1:0-19943 GCA_900406245.1 Odontarrhena argentea | reverse complement strand
CTGTCTTGCAGCCATCAGCTCGCTAGTAGATTCGGCTTTTTTGTACAGAATCGTCACTTACTCATGTTTTTGACTTGTCCACGTTGTCTGATCTTGTTTTTCTTGTACGTTAGCTTTGAAATTAACACCACTTTTCTTTTCTTTTTGGACTCGAGCTTTCAAGAAGTGCTTCGAGCTGGGTTTTTTTCTTATAATTGTGGTGATTATTTATGATTGCGATATATTAAGTTTTCTTCAGTTCCTTCACCTGTCTTCACTTTCTTTTACTACAATGGTATCTTTCTTCCTCCTCTACACCACGGATATGTTCATATAACTCATCTGTCTCTGATCTTAATGTCTTCACTAAAGCAGTATGAGACGAAGCATTACTCTCCAATGAAACAACTCTCTGGACAAGATCGTCATTCTTCTCTGCAAGCTTCACAACCGTAAGATTCTCATTTGAAATCTCTCTCACAGATTCACAGCTCGATTCTTGAACCACAACATCTTCTTCTGCTGTCTTGATAGAGACATCATGATCATCACTTTTTGGTTTCTCAAATTTGTTCCTCAGTGCATCAAATTTCTCCTTGGCAGTAGTGATCCTTACCTTCTCAACTTCCGCCTCCGCAACACAATGCTCCTGTTTCTCCTCAAGCTTAACAAGGGTGTCCTTACAAGAGCTCAAGGCGGTGCTTGCCATCAACGTTCTGGCAATACCTCTCATAAGACTGCTTATATGAGCTCCTCACAAACTCCTTCTCGGTCTGCAACGCCAAAATCCCCTTCTGAAGTTTATCAATCTCCTCCAAGCCCTCTTCTTTACTGAATCCCGAACTCAGAATAGCCGCTTTCCACTTTGCTTCCACTTTGCTATAGCAGAAGATACTGTCCTTTTGAGACCAGCCGGTCCTTTTCTTGACAGCATTATAGACGGACTCCTCAAATCTTTCTTTGGAATCACTGGGACGTTATGTATGTTGCTTCCCTTGGGAATTAAATGAAGATGCTTAGACCAGCTCCAATGGTGTTTCGGTGGTTTCCGCGGATTTCCTTTGGCAATCTTCATTTTCATCATCATCATCATATATGATATATGAGAGTATTTTGATAGATCCTTTGATCAACCTCATTTTTACGATATTCACTTGACCAAAAAAGAAAATCATAAAATCTCACATGTCTTTCTTATCTGCCTTTCCCTCTCCTATATCTGTTGTAACTGTGGGAGTTATAAGAAATTCGTAGACTGGAAACAGGTAAGTTAGCATCGGGAAAATTATGGAATATCAAACACTAACTAAGGAACATATGTAGTTGTTTTTGGATCCAAAACTGGAATAGCAAAACATGTTATAAAGATCTAAAGTACAAAGAAAGAAGAGGAATTACACTTTTTTCTTTTTATTCCTCCTCTTCCTGGACGTTGTGTGGACTCTTTCTCCAATGGAAGCTTCATCATCTTGCTTCCGTTTAAGCATGCCTCTGGTCTTCACTCCCACCACAACCCTTGGAACCAAACTCTCACCAGCACATTTCTGTGTGCTAGGACAAGCGAAATCTCTTAGGCTGTCAACGACATGATCCAAGATATCAGTTTTGAAGCAAGAAGAAGACGTGAGTAGAAGATCCTGTAAGCTAGTGACGGGAATATCATCAAACGAGATGCCTAAATGCTTCTTCTCCGACTCCACGGGTAGTGGTTGTTCAATGTAGCGTTTCCAGTTATACGGGAACCCAAAGAGAAAAGTGTTGCAAATCTCGAGGGAGAAACCGTTTTGTAGACTAGGGCATGTGTTGATGAGGCCAGTGATGGAAACTGTGATGCCATCAGATGTCTCGAGAGTGCTACTGTCGATTCTTTTCGAGATTGTTCCTGATGAAAATAGCCTCCTCACTGCTGATCCACCTTTCCATTCCAATCCTTCGACTCCCAAACCGTCCTTCTTCTTCGTCAGCCACCATTCAGATAACAAGACGGATTTCTGGGCTCCCACGACGGGAGTGATGGAAAACGGCGTTCCCTTGGATCTGGAGAGAATATGCCGCGGCGTTGATTTTGGTTCGGAACGAGTTCGCGGCGTCGTCATCTTTCAATTTCCAAAATCTGGTGGTTGGACTCGGAATCATGAATCATCCATCACATTAATTGCACCTGGGCCTATAATGGGCCAACTGTGACTGTGAATCAGCTTGTTAATCATACTAGGTGGCTACTGACTAGCTTGTGATTACTATTCCTCTTGCTGGACGTTGCGTGGTCCAGTGGGGGCTCTGAACCCAATCAAATCAAATATGTGATTGCGATCTATTATTTTTATATATATTTTTAATTAATTTTTCCAAATATTTTTTAAATTTAGTGGTTAAGTATTATATTTATTGTTTACTTGTCTAGCTTTCGGTCTTCTCGAACTCAGGGTCGGTTAGAGTGTACTCTGTCTCCAATGGAAGCTTCATCCTATTGTGATGGGAGACTTTTATTTTTGACTTAACTAAAAAATTATTGTGAAAAAAAATAATTGAGCTTTAAGTTTTGACGATCACGTGGAAGGCATGCGAGAAAAAGAAATCGGATAAGAAAAAGCGGGACCACAAAAACTGGAATTCTAAAAACTGGGAGCTGGCGTATTTTAGATAGAAAGGTAGACGGAGACGACAAGTGGAGGTGGCGCACGTTAGGTAGACGCATGTCGTGTCTCGTGTGGTTGTTTTCTCTGAAGAAAGAAAGTGAAGAATCATCTTATCCCATCTCTCTCGATTTCTCATTTCCGCATGCCCTATAGGTAACTTATTCTATTTCTGCCTTTAATTATATAATTTAATTCTTGCGAACAAATAGTGTGCGAATCGGAATTTTATAATTTTGAAATTACACAGAGATCATGCTACTGTTCAAGCTTATATTCTTGGTTTTGTGCAGCTTGCTCTCCTAATTGATTGTGTAAAGGAGCTTGGTTGATGATGATGATTCGCACTGTCTCTCTACCATTGTCTCATGATCTCAAGATCCATGTACCTACTGTTATGTTTGGATCTTTGATTTTATCCTCTGTCTTTTTCATTCCTTACAAACATTTATCTCTGTAGAATGTTGCTGGTAAAAATCGCGTCTATTTGACTCGGACTAGTCTTTCATCATGTGCCTCGGTATCATCTCTGCTCATACGGTTTAGTTTCTTATCTTGCTGATGATTACTTCTGTTGGTAACTTTTAATTTATATATATGCATGTGGCTCTGCTTCTATAATATAAGTTTCTGTGTATGGTAATCATGTTTAGCTTTCGATTAAAATATATTCTCATGTCAGGGTTGTTAACCATGTGTTCCTTATTTCTATATTCCCTTCTTGCGCTTAATATATAAGCATCACTTGGGATTTCAAGTTATTGTATCTTTCTTTTCTTCTTATCCCAGAGACAAGACTTTTGGAGTCTTCACCTTCTCGAGACCTTGAACGTCCCGGTATCATCTAGGGGTAATGCATTCGCTTGCCGATCAGCTCTCTTAGGGACTGGAAATCAAGGTCCCCTTCTTAAATCAACTCAAGTATTATTCACAAGGTTATATACTTAACTCTTATACCATTAAATGAGTGGCCTGTGCTTAATTGACAAACTGCTTTTGCCTATAACTTTGACCCAAAATAGATCACTAGATTGAACAGAGGAAGTAAGATATAACTGAAACCATTTTACCTGAAATGTTTCATCTTTGGTATCAGGGCTTATGATGCTTTACGTGGAAATCCTCAACTAATGAAACTTATCCCAGCAGTAGGGATTCTTGTGTTTGCTACATGGGGTCTTAGACCCCTTCTACGCATTGCTAGGACTACTGTGTTCGAGGTCAGATGTCATTCTCCGTGATACATTCCTTCACTTTTGTTTCACAGAGTGCTTCCTATAGTTTATTTGAAGTGGCTGCAACTTTGATTCTAGAAAGGCAATGATGGAAATTCACAGAAGGGCGGCACCACCCAGTACATTGTTGTCTCATATCTTCAGCCTTTGCTGATTTGGAGCGGAGCACTCCTTTTATGCAGGTCTGTAACTATATTTGAATCCTAATGGGTTAACTATAATATCGGTTAACTATAAACAACACGGATCTTTTCTCAGAACATTGGACCCAATAGTATTGCCTTCAAGTGCCAGCCAGGCTGTTAAGCAACGCCTTCTGAGCTTTACACGGTCTATGTCCACGGTCTTGGCATTTGCCTACTGTTTGTCAAGGTGAGAAAGGGTTTTAGAACCTAAATAGTTTGACAGTGTTGATTGTAAAGTACTTCTACTGGGTACAAGTCTTCGAAAGATTTAAGTGACCTTCCTGCAGGTTTAGCGATCAGCTTTTTTCAATCAGTTGACAAAGAAGAGCATCTTCTTTGTATATTTTTCATAAGTCAGCTTTGTTACTGAACATGATTGATGCAATCTTTGGTTCGGCTGATATAAAAATGCTTTTTGTGCAGCTTAATTCAGCAGGCGCAGAAATTTTTTATGGAGTCAAATAATTCCACTGAAACCAGAAATGTACCCCTCCCTATCCTTCAAGCTGATTTTGACACTTTCCTTTTATTGATGATTGTCTTTCTGATATACTACATCAAGTGATAAAATACAAAACAACTGCAGCTGCCTAAACGTTCTGTTGCCTTAACCATAATGCTCAGTTGTACTTAGTTCTTCCCTCTCTACAGAAATGAAGTATGTTTTAGTTTTTACATCTTGACATTAATTATTTATTCTCTTCCGGTAGCTAAGGTGGTATTATGATTTAGGTTTTTTTGTATGAATTAACTCTTTCAACATAGATGCAAGAAACTCAGTTAGATGATATCTATTACGTTTATTATGCCAGATGGGATTCAGTTTTGCTGGAAAAGCTGTTTACACTGCTGCGTGGGTAGCTGCTGCTTCATTGTTCATGGAGTTGTTGGGTTTCTCTACCCAAAAGTGGCTAACGGCTGGGGGTCTGGGGACAGTATTGCTCACTCTTGCTGGTCGTGAGGTGAGGTCCTCACATTGTGGAATAACTTTTGCATGACAAAATCTTTTTTACAGCGGGATAATAATACCTTTTGTGGATGGTGCAGATACTTACAAACTTTCTTTCAAGCATTATGATTCATGCTACACGGCCCTTTGTTCTGAATGAGTGGATCCAGACCAAGATAGGAGGCTATGAAGTTTCTGGGACAGTAGAGGTTTGTTGACTTATCAATTTTTCTTTGTTGCCACAGGCTGCATTATACAATCTTTTATTCGTAATCACATCACTGGCTTCGAACAGTTGTCTTGTTTTTGATATAAGAATTTTGTTCCATAAAACTTGACTTTGCTTTTTCTTTTTTCAGCACGTAGGTTGGTGGTCACCTACAGTTATCAGAGGTGATGACCGCGAAGCAGTTCATATTCCTAACCACCAGTTCAGTGTTAATATTGTGAGGAATCTCACACAAAAGACGCATTGGCGCATCAAAACACATCTTGCCATCAGTCATCTTGATGTCAGCAAAGTTAATGTGAGAAACATCGTTATTGTGCATGCTTTCATTCCTGCACCTCTCAAGATGTGTTGGCTCATTCGGCGTTGACAAGTTCTTGTATAAAAACTCTGCAGAATATTGTGGCTGATATGCGCAAGGTTTTGTCTAAAAATCCTCAAATTGAGCAGCAAAAAATACACCGAAGAGTCTTTTTGGCAGATATTGATCCAGAAAACCAAGCCCTCAGGGTAAGATCTCTCTCGACAAATGTTAGTTTTATATGTTTTTATTTTACGTTATTCAGTTTTCATATCTATATCTAATATCGATGCAGATCCTGATATCCTGTTTTGTAAAGACTTCACGTTTTGAAGAATACCTGTGTGTTAAGGTATGCAAGTTAACTAAATAGCCACTTTTTACAACTGTAGTGGATCTTTGTGCATTTTTCCTCGAAACAGATGCAATTTTGTGTTCATATCTTGCATATATGTACATGCAACACTTTCAAAGGAGAAGAATAAAACAGTAGATTAGTTTGTTTAACTCTTTTCCCATTTTCTAATTAGTTGATCACTTTCCAAGATATCAGTTTGTGTGGAAATGTATGTCTTTTCTCTGAGTACATCTGCCTGCATCTAAATGTGTTTGTGTCGTATCATGATCTTACGTCATGTGGATATGTATCGTGATGAAAACTTATGATAAACGATGCCATGAGCGTATAACATAAATTTTGTATTATTGAACAGGAAGCAGTACTCCTGGATCTTCTTAGAGTTATTAGCCATCATGGAGCACGTCTGGCAACTCCCATTCGCACAGTCCAGAGAATGCGTAATGAGGCTGAAGTGGACACCGCTGCGTTTTCAGACATAGTCTTCAATCAAGCAGCTATGAACCGTAGATTCATGCTAATTGAACCGTCCTACAAAATTAATAGCGATGATAACACAAAGTCTGCCTCACCTAATTCAGCGCAGAAACGTAAAGACAAGGACCCTGAAGGAGAACCATCAGAATCTAAGGCCGAAACAGAAAACAATGGATCACTGTCAATTTCAAACCCCAAAAAAGAGAAACCAAAAGCAGGACTTGATTCCATCCCCAGTACAGGAATTAAGGGTTCACCAACACCTTCAACATCAGACAAGCTAGTCGAACAGAATTCAGAAGAGAAAAAGAAAGAGAGCGTAGGAGAGTCGAATAAAGCTGAGAAGGATGAAGTTTCTGATGACGAAGGCACACCAGAGCACACATTAAAATCAAAAGCAAGACAAGGGACTGAAAAAGGCAGCGGAGATTCGAAAGGTCGGGATGGTGGTGGTTCCGGTTCCAGCTCGTCGCTAGAGGAGAACATTGTTCTGGGTGTTGCTTTGGATGGTTCAAAACGTACGCTCCCAATTGATGAAGAACTTGAGGCAGCTGGTGCGTTAATGGAGTCCGAAGAACTTGGTGTTGGATCGGAAGGAATGAGTGAAAAAGAGAAGAGGTAAAAAAAATTTGTGTTTCGAGCCGTTTAATGTATCTGTAGAAACTAGAAAGTAACAAACGCATATGGAAAAATGAGCGCGACTCTGTTAATTTTTCAAGCGTAGAGTGCGCCGTTTCATCTGTGTAAATAATTACAATATCAGTGACTAAAATAATTTTCAGAAGCAGTTGGCTTCGAGTGATTAGTTTGAGGTCAATTTTGTGTGTGGAAAATGCATTAAGATCATATTTGCTTCCACCGGAACTTGGAAGGAGCGTTTCCAAAAAATATCATACTGTATCAAATTAAATTGTCTTTTGGAGTGTGCACGGTAATTAAGAAATTTTTAAAAATATTAGATATATATCTTCTCTCTTTAACTTATTTAGTGTTGACCAATAACACAAATATATAAAAATAAAGGACCAATAACATAAAAGCATTAAAATAAAATAACGTCAACTTTTATCTAGAAGATTGAAAAGATAATTTAATTTGAAACAGAGGGAGTATACACTAAATTGGTGCGTAACACATTTTGGACTTCGAAAATCTGAAAAAAACAATATGACATGTAGAGTTAAAAATACACCAAATAAAACACATTAAAAAAAAAAAAAAAAAAAAAAAAAAAAGCAGGCGAAACCCATACTCGGCGCCAAGATTGTAGATGTTGGTTTGCTCTGTTTCAAAGGATGGTTCAATCTGGTCAAAGAATGTAGAGCCCAAACTGATTTATGTGCAATGTGACATCCATAAAGAACACTCAAATGTAACCAAGAAAATCCGGAATCACTTTTTGTGGCGATTCAGCACAGCTTTACTCTCGGCTCAACTCTTCATTGGCAACGTCTGGATGTAGCACACACAATGCCCACACATATGTGGTAAAAGACACATGGAATGCCCACACATATGTGGTCCGATGGGAGATAACTTCTAGAAATGTGTTACAGTGGTTCGTCCGGGACTCAAATCTGTACGGAAACAAAATCACGTTTGTGTGGAAGTCTGAGTCTTGACCAAAGGTCGAGACAATTTACATGGACCAAGTGATTTTGCGAACTGCCTTGTAGACATTTGCGTCGAGCGCGAGACCCTTAAAAGTATTAGTCATAAGGTTTTGTTAGCTGGAACAGGGGACTTAGAAGGGACCATGCATCATATCAGAAAGAAGCCGTGTAATCGTTGTCGATATGACACTTGAGGAAACGAAAGCTGTCGAAACAAACTTTAGTATTTTTTTCTATAACCACCAACCTTTCTTATCTGACAGCGTCCAAATATTTTGAAGCCAATCATTAAACATATGCATTTTAATTTCTATCTTATCTTTGTGACTATGTGGGCTTATTTGAGTTTTATTGTTTTGTATCTCTTTTTTCCATGTGAACTATTTTACTAACCACAAGATGACCAAGGTAGAATACATAGCCGACATACTTTATACCGGATGCTAAGTCCACGCAAGAGAAGATAGAAGGATTATAACCGAAAAGACATGAAAGAAAAATACAACTTATGACTGTATCAACAAAACACCACCAAAAGACCGAGATTCCAAAGCATAAAGCTCCCAAACCGCAAAGATAATCTAAAGGACCCAAATAATTCCTCCTATAGCTAAACAAAAACTATCTCTTAAATGAAAACCTAATCTACTAGCTCGACAAGAATGAACTTGAAATAAATCCAGCCATCTTCCAGAAAGGCTGAGCCAAGAAAGAAATGACTAATGAATGCCACCATCGTAAACTTTGATTAAAGAGATCCCAAACAAATCTCAACTGTAGCGAAACAGACACCTCAACTCTGAAATTGTCAAAATCAAGAGCAAGTGATAGAAGAACGAGCCACAGATAACAAGCGACCACTCAAACGAACTGGAAGCACTGTTGGAAGAACTCGCACAAAAAACTCAACCAACCAATCAAGCGAAACGGACAGGAAAGGCACACCCTTGAAACCCCAAACCACACAACATAGAACCCGAAGAGAACCCAAGCGGCCAGTCAAAATTTGAACTGTGACCCCTAAAACCAAGGAAAAACACAGGACAAACAACAAGACAAAGCCAAAGGATGAATTGAGTATATATGGACCCGTCGCCTAGATAAGACCTCATCAAAAAGGGAAAACGTTTGTAAGGCACCAACGCCTCTCCACCCCGTTGACCTTAAATCCGGCCGGATCTATCTCCACACCATCCCTTCACGAGGCTCTACCAAGAAATATGACCAAAGCGAAAAACTAAGAATTGAATAACTTAGGGGACCCGATCCAAACAACACTGGAGCTAAAGAAGCCTCCCATCGCCGGCCGGAGGAATATGCTCTTCTTCCTTGATGATCTCATTTTTTTCTTCGACTGCGAGACCTAGATGTTGATGTTTATCTTTGTTCCCTTATGAAGTCACAACTGACATATAATTGATCAAATGACACGAGAGGTAATGCAGTTTGTTTTTTGAGCCGGATTTATAAAAAAATTACCATATAAATTTAAAAGATTTAATATTTTATTTCTTTATTTTGTAAGATTTTATACTTTATTTTGTTGTTGTTTGAAAGTACGATTTCATTAAAAGATTAAAGTTTAACCTCCAATATAAAGGGATACAACGAGACATCGATCAATTAAAACAAAAGAGTATCTCTTTACAGGGAACAACACTAAAGGTGATTTAGGAAGAAAACCCTAATTAGCGTCGCCAATAAAAAGCCCTTGCCCACTAAAGAGATTTTTTCCCTGCTCCCTCTTTGTTTTGATTATGATTGGTTTTAACTCTAGTTCTCAAACTAATCCCTCTGAAACCATCCTTCAATATAAGGGTCGTGTTCCAAACCATGTGGCATCTGATCCGCTCAATTCCTTCATTTTGTTTCGACTTTCGATTCTCGACTCTTACTTCATCGGCCACCCGGCCCCATTCGTTGTTAAAATCTAGATCTAGAATCATTTCTTCATGGTCTATAAGATATATTCTTATAATTTTTAATGCCGCGTTTATTTCTGTGCAACTCCTCCTACCATATACACTCCTCTTTTCGTTGTCGCTTTAGTATGTTGAACGATTCTCGCATATTGGTATAATCTCAATCCTTATTAACCATTTCACTAAAAACGTGAATTTGTTTTATGTTTTTCAGTGGAAGACTACAAGAAAATATTCGGAAATCTCATCCTACTAGTGTTTCTTGTGTTATATTCTATTTTCTTTTCCTTACGGAGATTATTGCATTCCCAAATTTCCTCTTGTTCTAAGTGGTATCATTACATGAAGAAGACATTGAAGTTTATTATACAAAAACTTATTCATTGATGCAAAAAAAAAGAGTAATCAAAACTTTGAATGTGTGATTTATGTTTCTCATGTTCTTGTATCAGTATATGTTGTGGCCAATACAGCCTTTGAGACATTAATGCCTGTTCGATATGGTCTCGATTAGGAATGCTACTAAAAGTTGCGAAGGAAGTTTCTTTCCTCAAAAACTTATTTTTGTTCTTATTACATTTCTCATAATAAAATAACATACATATATATATATATATAAATATATATATATTTGTTTTTCCTCTCAGTCTCAGGTTGTTATTATACCAAATAGTATACAAAATCTAGCCACGCCACTTGTTTCTCTTCTCTTTATCATTAGTGTATCTGATCTTACTCAACCTTGGTTAACTTTTTTCTGGTCAAGGAGATCAAAGTGAAATTAGCAAGGAATAAAATTAAGAAGGGTTGAATAAGATAAGTTAGGTAATAATGGTAAAGATAAGAAGAAGACGTGGCGTGAGTAGATTGGGTATTATAATTGGTATAATATCTAAGAGAGAACGAACGGTGGTGATAAAAAGTCTAAAAAGTAAAAACCTAATCTGTGAGAATCGCAAGACTCTCTTCTTTTCTCCAGCGTCCGATTTCTTCCTCTCTCTCCCGATCTCCCTCCCGCATCTTCCTCCTCCAATCATCCTTCTGTTTCTCTCCCGCCCTTTTTCGAATTCTTCCGGTAAGTCTCCGATTCTCGATTTCACCTTCATTTTCGCGTCTTTGTTGATACGGGTTTTGTTCCTTTTGGGTTGATGGGCTAGGGTTTGTGAGATGGCGGATTCGCAGCCGAAGAGTCCCGGAGGTGGTGGAAGCCATGAGAGTGGCGGAGATCAAAGTCCGAGGTCGTTGCACGTTCGTGAGCAGGATAGGTTTCTTCCGATTGCTAACATAAGCCGTATTATGAAAAGGGGTCTTCCTCCTAATGGTAAGATTGCCAAAGATGCTAAGGAGATTGTTCAGGAATGTGTCTCCGAATTCATCAGCTTCATCACCAGCGAGTAAGTATGACCCCTTTTTTTTTATCAATATTTTTATTTGCTGGACTGTTGAGAGGCTTGTATGTTATGGAATATGGAACATTATATATTCGTATACGTCACAGTTAATAAAGCTTTGGCTTTATTAAGCAGATTGGGTCGTTTAGGTTGGATCTTTGTTATTGGGTTTGTGTTAGGGATCTGGTTTTGTTGAGATTTGGTAGTCTGATTGCAATGGTTTTTGATGAGCAGAGCGAGTGATAAGTGCCAAAGGGAGAAGAGGAAGACCATCAACGGAGATGATTTGCTATGGGCAATGGCAACTTTAGGATTTGAAGACTACATTGAACCTTTGAAGGTTTATTTGACGAGATATAGGGAGGTATGTTTTGCTTTCACTATATTTTCCAGATCCAGACACAAAAGATAGAATTTTGATTACGATCTTCATTACTTATGCTGTTAACGAGCTTTACCTGTAGAGAGTTTTTTTAATTGCCAGTCACTTACTCTGTTTTTCCTTTTCTTTTTCCATGTCTACTACATGGACTGGAAAATTACAGATGGAGGTCAGTGGTTCTTCTCTTTTATTTCTTGTTTGTTCATTCCCAATCAATCCTGATCTTTTTAAGTATTATAAATTGTATCTAACTATAGATAATTTGCTTATCGATAGGGTGACACAAAGGGGTCAGCAAAAGGTGGGGACGCGAATGCAAAGAAAGACGGCCAGTCAAGCAGTCAAAATGGCCAGGTAATCTCCGTTTCATGACATTGAAAAATATTTCTCAGCTTGTTCTCTCAGGCGATTTAGTCTGACATCATGGGCTTTGTTTACCATTTCTAGCAGTTCCCGCAGCTTGCCCATCAAGGCTCCTTCTCACAAGATCCTTACGGAAACTCTCAGGTAATGTTTTGGCTCCTCTCTTTCACAACAGATAACAACACAAATGTGCTACTTGAATATATAATTGAAGAATCATCGTTAATCTAATTCGCAAATGCCTGGGGATAATGTAGGGTGGTCAACATATGATGGCAATGCCTGGTGCAGAGCAGTAGCCTTAGCCTAGACACCTTCTGCCTGGATTACCGTATTCGCTATTATGTGGCAATAGATGAGGGATTATTTACTTGTGGTATGTTCCAGTCAAAGGGTATTTGTATATTATTTGTGTTGTAAGGATGAGTTTTGCTATGCAGAGCTTGGACAAAAATCCTTTTCCTTGGATTGATTTGTTATGAAGTCAGGATAGTCATTTATTTGGTTGGTTGGTTTATGGATTATTTCATGCAATATTTTAAAAACCCATTTACTAGTTTTGTGGCAGCAAAATCATATGCCAAAAATTGAATGCAAGTTTTAGTAGACGCTTCCTTTCTTGAAGGAGAGTAGAAACTCAGACTACTTGTTACTAGTGTTTCGTTTAATGTCTTTGGAGGAGCGGTTAATGCGGTGCGGATCAATGAGATTAAGTAGATCAAGTGAACAAAGTGCGGAATAAAGTGTATTAAAATTCTCCTACAAAATTATATCCAGCTTAATGTAATTACTATCGAATCAACCCACTACTTTGCAATCCTTACTGCTGGAATATTGATTACATAATAAAATGTATTTATCTCCTGAAAGTTTGTAATTTAATGAAGAAACAACAACACAATTAAAAGATTGACCAATTATTTACATTATTGAAATTTTCGAATTGTAAACTTGCTAGTCATTTTGTTGTTAACTTGTTATGGTCAAGTAAAAATCAATATTCCCACTTAAAATATTTATTTTCTTTTCTATATCGTGCAAGAAAAATTAAATGGAGAGTGTGTCAACACTCAAAAGTCTACCGGACTTACTCGTTTCCCACTTATCCTTCAACAACCTCCACAATTGGATTCACCAGTTGTATTGGGACATCACCATTTTGTTCTCCCTCCATAATTTCATGCTGGATTGCCACTTGTATAGGGATATAATTTCCTTTTATCATATCAGTAAAATAGGCGGATTTGGTTCATAGAAAAATGTTCATTCATTTGACCCAAAAAAAAAAAATGTTCATTATATTAAAATATCAATGATTTTCTAATATTGTGTTTGCAAACTTATGTTTTTTTCTCTCTTCTTGCACTCTTCAGTCACTCCAAAATTTAGATAGTTATTGTTATTTGGTTACAGTTGTACAAAATTAGAGATTCTTAATTTAATAAATTTTTGACATATCCTAAATGACAAAAATATAAGTAAGACGCGGAATAATCCAACGGTCACAAATCAATGACTCACATTTCATGTCAGGGCCCACTTTGTGCTCCCTAAAACTGAAAAATGAAAAACCCTCGAAACTCGAGGTAACAAAACCGCGCCGCTTTTTTCCCTTTAAAAAAAGAACAAAACGAAACTAAATTCGAACAAATTAAAATACTTAATTATTGATTAGAAGAAACCGCCGATTTGTTTCGTTTCAAATTCTTGTTCGTCGTCTTCCTCTCTGGCTAATCTCGAGCGGTAGAGCTATTTTCTGAGATCTCTCTCTGTTCATATGGAAGACGACGAGAACTGGAGAAACGACCTTGATATCGGCGGGCTTAGTCTGATTGATGAAGATGATAACCTTCTCTTCTCATCGCTTCCCGATCCCACCAGTTACGAATTTTCAGGTGATTCCGATCTCTAAATCATTACGTTTTGATTCTGATTTCGGAATTCGTTACTTTGCGTTTGATGATTGTAGAGAATTGTTGAATTGTTTAGCGCGGATGATAATTCGGAAATGTTGAAAGGGTTTTAGATTTAGTGATTAGATTAAGATTTGCTTCTCTTAATCATTAGGTCGATTTCAATTTGATTCTCGCTGAGTGATTGTGGAATTCACTGATTCCAATTCAAATTGCTTGAATTGTATAGGGTTATTAGAATTGTTTAGCAGGGGAATTCAGAAAGATTAACACTGTATATTGTTTTGCTGAATATTTCTGTGCGAAGCTTTTAGATTGTTGTTTGGTTCATAATTGTTCGTGGGGTTTCTAGATTGTTTTTGCGTTTATTGGTGATTTCTTATGGGAAGATGGAAGTTATATTTGCATTGCCTACGCGATTGTTTATAGGTCTCCTCTGAGTGTTATTCATTTCTTGATTTTGACATTTTGCTTATACTGTCTGATGATGCATTCAGATATTGATAAGGATGACAGAGGTCTTGATTTATTTGGGGATACACCTATTTATAATGAAGTGAGACTGGTCTCTACGTTGGAAGGGAACGAAGAGGGGCTTCAACTTCGTGAATCGCCTGAACCTCACAAGATGATGAAGTGTAACTTGCGCAAAAGTCTTGCCTGGGACAGAGCCTTTTTCACCAACGCAGGCATGTTTTTGCTGTTTTTGTGGGGTTTATCGGTACTTTGCACGTTTGAGTAGTGTTTATTGTTTAGCTTTTCTGAGAGATATTTTCGAAAACAGGTGTTCTGGAACCAGATGAACTCTTCAGCATGATCGAAAGCAATCACATAAGTGAAAGAAAAACTTTACCAACCATTCAAGAGGATGTGAACCGATCAACAGAGTCCATATCTACTTTGCAAAGTGACTGCACTGTGGAGACCAGTCTGGATTCCGTTTTGTTTGATGATGTAAGAGCGTCAATCCAAAGGTCTGCCATATCATCTGATGCCGCAACACCTGGCAAGATTAAGGAATTAGGAGCAACAGAGGCAACACCTACCCCAAGTAAGTTTTCTTTTTATTGGATATAGGGGAAAGGAACCAGGTTTGCATTTCTAAGTAGACGTATAAAATGTTCCGTACATTGGCATATGGTTATTTTCTATTGTTTTGGTGTAGAACGAGCTTACATCTAGAAGAATGGCTATTGAACAGTAGGTTGTATTTCTAGTATTTTTGTTAGGCTTCTGTCACCATTTAGATCTTGATAATTATGAAGCTTTTCCAGTGTAACATTCTCTTTATAGCTTTCTTAGCTGCAGTATTTTACTTTATAATGTACTATAAGACTACTTTATGAAATTTTACATATTTGAAATATCTTGAATTTGTGATATCTGTTAATCTCAAACTCATAATCTCTTACGTTTCTCATCTGAAATTTGTAGCTCCAAGTACGCTAGACGAGCTTGGCTCCCAGGAAAAGGTAAGGCCCAAAATAACTTTTGCCTGTGGTTTGATCTTTCACTCCCTGCCTGATTAAATATGTTTTTGTTTTGTTTGTTTCTCAGACGAAATCCAATGATAGTCGCAAAAGGCCAAGTATCAGGGGAAACGGAATTGGGAAGGTGACCAAGCAGGTATACTGAGGACTCTCTATATGTGCTTGTCTTGCTAAAGCATCTGACAGAATTAGAATATGGGTTTGTCAGTGGTAGAAAACGTTGAGCTGGATTTGTGAATTCAAAGTTAAAGGAAAACGATTAACAAACTAATGTATTGAAACTGATTGTCTGGTCTTTTTAATCACTCATCATGCCTCACCCCATACTGGACCATAAAAATGAATGGAAACTGATGATTAGCTTTTTTTTTTTTTGTTTATGCTACATTTTCTACAGCCTGTTACTGCAAAAGAATACGGTACATCCATTTTCAGGCCTCCTAGTCGACTCGGCAAAACTAAAAGAGCTTCAGTAAATGTTAACAAAGGCAAAGAAGAAAAGAATCCTAAAGGAACTGGGGGTTAGTCAAAACTTTTTCCTTAAAGATGTCTTTATATGTTGTTTCTGACTATCTGTTTCTTTACAGGAAAAGAGCCTTTGGCTCCCAGAACTCCAGTTTCAAGAAGTACTCGACCCATTATATCAAAACCTGTAGTGCCTCTCAAATCTGCTTTAAGTTCATCAGTTGCCTCCAAGAATGAATTGACATCTTCATGCTCTTCACTTGAGAGCTGTGTCAGTTCATCAAGCACTTCTAACAAGTCTTTAGATTCGGTAAAGCAGAAGCCAGCTGAGAATTTAAGAATAGCTTCCCATTCTTCGGCAAATGGATCAACATCCAGAGCTGCATCTAGAAATATAGGCCAGCCTAAAGTTCCACCCCTCCCAGCCAGTAGGACATACAAGTCCAAGCTTTCCTCTAATGTATTACGTCTTAGTGCTTCTGTTGACTGGTCATCAGAATCACCACGAGCCTCCACACTTAATAAAATGGCTAAAGGTAACAAGAAAACTGTCCTTGGTGGCGGACCTGCAATTCATGACACAACACAGACTTTGGAGCCTCTCAACAGTTCCAAATATGTATCTCTTATCAATGGCGGCACGGTGTGTTCAGCTTCCATGATGAAACCAACAGGACTCCGCGTGCCATCACCCAAAATTGGCTTCTTTGACGGAGTAAGTTCCCAAAGCTGTGAGTCTTTGCATAGGAGCAGTGAAAGTAAACAGAGAAAGATCTTGCAGAGAAAATAAATTTGTTTCATTGTTTATTAATACGTATCTATGTGGAGTCTCAGTATGTAAATGAATGTATTTGGTTAACAGGCGAGGAGCAGTGTTCCACAAACACCCACAGGATCCTGTAACAGTCCAGTCAGCGGTGTGGCAAAACCTGGAGCTTGTAGCCCGAAAGAATCAGCAACTGCTAGTAGGACCAAGTCTGGAAAGTCACAACCTACAAAGTCTCCTCTTATACCAGAATCGACAATTTCAAAAGCAAAGATCAGTCCTGCTTCAAGGAGTCATAGGCTGATTGTCTCAGCTTCTGCGTCTTCTCCAAGGCTTACCAACAAAATGTATTCAAAAATCAGTGCAGAGGAACAACTCAAGGGCAACCAGGAGGATAATGTAGCACGGTGATGAGCCAAATCACTTGCAACTCCTTATATTACCATAAGCTGTTAGGTAAAAACCAGATAGACGAAGTGCTGTGTCATGTATAGCTTTGATTTGCACTGGCAATCTGGTTCATAAACATAGTTTGTTATATTATTCTGTTGTGTTCTAATTATGTTTTTTGTATTGGAAACAACAAAGTTCAGCTTCATAAATGTTGATCAGAGTTTCAGCTAAGTCACTAAGAAAAGAAGCTGAAGTAGTTCACAAAACAGTTGAGGCAACAAAGACATGTTAACATATTCAAACATGAAAACAACAACTGAAAATATTACATAAGGTTTTCCTGAACTTCAATTATCACTTCTGACTTTTCTTCAGTAGCACACCAATCTTCTTAAGCATACTCCCATTCTTCTTCTTTGGTGACGACAATTCATTATCTGTTTCATCCATCAGATATGGTGACATGTTCACGTTCCTCCTCAATGGACTCTCCAATGACCCAGTTCTCTCCACGTACCTCCCGTTCCCATTATTGTTGTTGTTGCCACTAGAGATCATAGAAGCCGCGGCTTCAGCTGCTTTCCTCCATTGATCACACTGAACCTTGAGTCTCCTCAGCTCAGCTTCCAGTTCTGTGTTGGTGACTTGTGCAGCACCTAGCTGTTGAGTTGCGTTTTCTGCTCTCTTCCCGCTCTTATCCGCTTCCTCTGTCAGACTCTCGAGTCTCGCTAAGGCCTCGTTGATAACCTTGTTCTTCTCGGTCAGCATCTTCTCCATTTCAATCCTAAGACTCTCGTTCTGTGACGTTACGCTCTGCAGCTCCATCTCCTTGTCCATCAGATTTGCTCTTAACTCCATCAGCTTGGATTCTAGCTTCTTGAGTTCTCCCGTAGACTCAGGTTCTTTCTCTTTTAAGCTATTTTCCAAGTCTACATCTTCTTTTTCTTTGATTTTCAAGTTCAGTAACTCATTTTCATCGGCGAGTATCCTTAGCTTAGCTTCCTTATCCATCAGTCGTTCATGCAAAGCCTCTCTTTCAGCTTTGGCTCTCTTCAGTTCTTCCCCTAACTCGGCCTCTCTCTGCGCATATCCAGATTTGACTACCTCGACTTGTTCATAAGCACTTCTTATCTGCAACGTGCTCTGGATATACTCTTCATGATACCTTCTCTCAGTAACTTCAACTGCGGATTTCAATTGGCTAATCTCATGCCTTGCAACATTTATCTCTTCTTTGAGCTCTTCCACTGATGATGAGTTNCTGCTTTCCTCCATTGATCACACTGAACCTTGAGTCTCCTCAGCTCAGCTTCCAGTTCCGTGTTGGTGACTTGTGCAGCACCTAGCTGTTGAGTTGCGTTTTCTGCTCTCTTCCCACTCTTATCCGCTTCCTCTGTCAGACTCTCGAGTCTCGCTAAGGCCTCGTCGATAGCCTTGTTCTTCTCGGTCTGCATCTTCTCCATTTCACTCCTAAGACTCTCGTTCTGTGACGTTACGCTCTGCAGCTCCATCTCCTTGTCCATCAGATTCGCTCTTAACTCCATCAGCTCGGATTCTAGCTTCTTGAGTTCTCCCGTAGCCTCAGGTTCTTTCTCTTTTAAGCTATTCTCCAACTCTACTTCTTCTTGTTCTTTGATTTTCAAGTTCAGTAACTCATTTTCATCGACGAGTATCCTTAGCTTAGCGTCCTTATCCATCAGTCGTTCATGCAAAGCCTCTCTTTCAGCTTTGGTTCTCTTCAGTTCTTCCCCTAACTCGGCCTCTCTCTGCGCATATCCGGATTTGACTACCTCGACTTGTTCATATGCACTTCTTATCTGCAACGTGCTCTGGATATACTCTTCATGATACCTTCTCTCAGTTACTTCAACTGCAGATTTCAATTGGCTAATCTCATGCCTTGCAACGTTTATCTCTTCTTTGAGCTCTTCCACTGATGATGAGTCCTCGTTGGCGTTTCCTCGAGCTTCATCTTCTTCCTCAAGCTGTCTCACAAGTTGTTCTAGTGACTTTACCTCGGATTTGGACTGCTCTAGCTCGGTTGTAAGGGAATTACAAGTTTCAGACATCTTCATCCCCTCTGAACGCAACATTTCAAGTGTCAAATTCGCTATCTCTAGTTGCTTTTCAGTTCCCGACACGATGTCATGCGCCCGTGCTTCCCCTTCCTTTGCATCGAACAGCTCACCTTTGAGTTTCTCAACAAGTGACATTGCCTCATTCAGTTCCATCCTCATGTTCTCAACAGACTCAGATTCAGACAGCTGCGCTTTCAGTTTCTGGACCTCGTTCATAGCGGAAGCTAGAGCAGCAGAATCCATGGCGTGCTGTCTCTGCATTGCTTCGAGTTCAGACTGCCATGCTTTGTCTCGTTCCTGAGAGAGCTTACGAAGCTCATCAATTCTGGAATCCTCAGAGGCATTGATCTCCACTAGTTGCTGCTTTGTCTCCTCTGCTTCATCTTGAGCTTCCTTCTTCAAAGCTTCAGAGGCACTTAGCTGTTCCTTTGCCTTCTTTAGTTCCTCTTGCAGCTCAGATATCTGAGATGCCACTTCCGGTGTTTTTCCTGTTCGCTTCTTCTGAATCTTGCACCCAAAAAGCAACAGCAAATATAAAACAACTCAATCACGCAACCGATGCATCATATATCACATTTACACATATTAAGTAACAAGTCACATTACTAACAAAGAGAATAAATGATACATTTTCTTGGAGTTATCGAAACATAGCAAGCTCTAAAACAAGTTGATCCATTCCAGCTAAGCAATCTAAAGTGATCTGACCCTTTTGCTTCTCAAACCAGTTGTTGTAAAGAGTCCAGAATCAATAATTTTCTGGTCTAAGCATATATATATGATAAACTTCAAACACCTACGAGTACTTAACAAACCGA
>OVAF01001684.1:0-19960 GCA_900406245.1 Odontarrhena argentea | reverse complement strand
GAAAAAATATACATCAACCAAAATTACTGCTCTCGGACTGGCAAGTTATACGAGTTTCACGAGTTCTACTTATTATCTCGGATTTCGTAACTATCAACTACAATCTTCTTCAATCAATATGATCATTACAAAGACGTAGTACATACAAGAAACCAATGCAAATTTGATGGGAAATTCGTTTCAATTTCAATATCATAAAATCCCCAATGCTATTGAAGAAAACAACAAAAACAAAAATCCCCACCGTCCCATCCAACTCCAAAACCCGTAATCATACACATTATCCCATTACAAAGTTAACCCAGAACAAGACTCACCTATACGTATCTCGGACCTGCTAAAACCTTCAACTTAATCTCGATTTGAGCCGATTCGAGCTTCGAAATCCCTTCTAGAGCTTCGTTTTCGTTGTTTCTTGCTCAACCACTCGGATTGACTGAAATTTGGGAAGTAATCGAAGCAATCTCGTTGTTTCGATGTCGAAATCGGGACCCCGTCGGAATCGTGTATTGGGTAGGTGGAGAAATTGGGTTTATCGGGGGAGGGATGTACGGATTCTATTCAGTCTTTCAATAAACCAAAACCGATCAATTTTGGTTTCTTCTCAAAACCAACAAACCATCGTCCAAACCAAACCGAGTCCGAGATTGAATTGAATTGGAGATTGAATTATTATATTATAGACAAATCACATAGAGGAGTAGTATAGGTTGAAGAGGAGTAGCTAAGATTTAATCTCCTCAAACGAGAGCTTTTCAGCCGCGGGTCCCTCGCCCGGCGAGATTGCCACGTATGCATGCATGTGTATTTCATCACCCATACTCCACGTATGCATGCAAGCTCACCATCTCCTCACGTATGCACACGCATGGGAATTGGCGAGAATTATATGCATGAGACATTCTCGAATCACGTACGTCACCATATCTAGCCATTTTCGTGCATCTCGCCGTACACACCATCTCGCCGACACATCTCCGCATCTCGCCGAGAGCATCGTCATCCCTCCATCTCGCCGGAGCTTCAACCATCTCGCCGGGGCTCCTCCATCTCGCCATCCTCCTCGATATCGCCAAAAAGATCTCGCCAAAAAGATCTCGCCGTGAAGCTCCTCCATCTCCCCAAACACCATCATGCGTCACGATCGCGCACGCATGATTATGTGATCCCATAAAGTTTGTGTATATGCATGGAAATCACGAGAAGCTATTCTCACACGCGTATGCATGAAGATAACACGTGAAGCTACGATTATGCATGCATAAAGCTTATGTGAAGTAATGATAATTGTGATATGCATGGAACCTCATGATTTTTATTTCACATATGCATGGGACTTCATCGCACCACAGAATCAAGCTTCTCATGGAGCTGATCTTCGTCTAACTATTTGGACTNGGGGGGGGGGGGGGGGGGGGGGGCGGGGGGGGGGGGGGGGGGGGGGGGGGGGGGGGGGGGGGGGGCTAATTGTTGGGGTCATTTCCCACACTACCAAAGATCAGTCCAAGAATTAGACGAATCGGCCAAATGTTCGATTAATAGCCATAGCGGAGAGACGCCCAGTCTCGTATCTCCGCAGACAGTGGCGGATCTAGAAATAATTTTCATCAGGGGCAAGAATAAAAATCATCAAATAAAATACTAAAAAAATACTATCATCAAAATAAAACACCCTACAAAATCACCCTACGCTCATTCATAGATTGAAATCTTTTCACCACTGTATAACACTATAACTAATATGGGTTTTTTTTAAAAAAAATGGACTTTATACATAAAGATGTATTAAGATATAATAACAAAGGGGTTTGGACCAATTTTTTTTTTTAACAAGGGGAGCATTATAAAATAATCTTAATACCAAAAAAATTTCATACGGGGCATGAGCCCCTCCCTCTCACCATGTACGTCCGCCACTGTCCGCAGAAGAATAGGAGAGGTGTCCAGTTTCGTATCTCGGTAGAAGAATCGGAAGAACAAGACAGACTATGTGGCGAGATGGCCATCTCGCCGGACGCGGTCCAGTTCGCAAATTCGGCCCGTTTCTTAGAATCAGCCCAGTTTGTAGAATCGGCCGCAAAGACATAGCCTTTTTTCGTTCATAGACGGTTTACTCCATTATAAATAGGTTGTAAGGTCCTAACAAAGGGATCATCTTTCTCTCGTGAAAAAACTCTAGCTTTTGCGTAGAGAAACTCTTACGAAATCCTTATAGCAATAAAACACAATCTTTCCGATCTCTTTCACTTCTTACGATTAAACCATGGAATGTGATGAATTCCCTGCGAACTACTTTACAAGAATTGATTGTGTGTGTTTACGCATCTGTAGACACCCTAAACGAAGTACTCATGAAGACTTATTGAAGAGTGTTGCCCGACACCACATCATGGTCGTTGTTGACACCCACGCGGAGGCAGAAATGGAATCTTTTTTTTTTTTCTCTGTTTATTCGCATCTTGAAGCTTCTTAGGCACATCGATTAACCCAAGCTTTTGCCTTCACCCTATATAAACACTTCTTAGACTCTTTGAATCTCTCCAGCTTTCTTCATGGTTCCAAAACCACTTTTTGGTTCCTTTGATACTGGGTTCGTTTCTTAATAAAGTTCTTCGTATTTTGTTATTATGAGCTCTTCTAGCATCATGTATGAGTAGTTCTCTTGTTGAGATTAAGGCATCAGTAGGTCAGAATCATTATCATTTAATAGAAGGTGTCTATGCTCTTGTTGTTTTGATGATGTTTTTTTATTGAATCGTTCGTAATGTTATTCGTTTTATTGCCTAGAGTAGATCATAGGTAATTACTTCCTCATTGTTATAGTTAGGACTGAGCAAAATTCCCGAACTAAACCGAATAACATAATTTAGTTCGATTTCGGGTAATAAAAAATAATCCAAATGGGCACATTATAAATCTTATTTAGTGTTTGGTTTGGTTTGGTTTTTAACAGAATACCAAATTACCTAATTGGTTAAAAAATATTCAAACACTTATGGTTATTTGATGTGTATAACTGATAAGATAGGTAATTACTTCCTCATTGTTATAGTTAGGACTGAGCAAAATTCCCGAACCAAACCAAATAACATAATTTAGTTCGATTTAGGGTAATAAAAAATAATCCAAATGGGCACATTATAAATCTTATTTAGTGTTTGGTTTGGTTTGGTTTTTAACAGAATACCAAATTACCTAATTGGTTAAAAAATATTCAAACACTTATGGTTATTTGATGTGTATAACTGATAAGATAGGTAATTACTTCCTCATTGTTATAGTTAGGACTGAGCAAAATTCCCGAACCAAACCAAATAACATAATTTAGTTCGATTTAGGGTAATAAAAAATAATCCAAATGGGCACATTATAAATCTTATTTAGTGTTTGGTTTGGTTTGGTTTTTAACAGAATACCAAATTACCTAATTGGTTAAAACAAATTCAAACACTTATGGTTATTTGATGTGTATAACTGATAAGATACAGTCAATTAACCTTGAGTACACTAAGGAAGCACTTAAGTCATCCTAGTATAGCTAAAGGATCGATCCAATGCAGTTATAGGATTTAACACACTAACATTGCGAGGAACTATATTAACCTAAATCAATAAAGGATTTTATTTGGTTTTTCTAAAATTGAAAACTAGAATAGAAAACAAGAACTATAGCAATTCAAATTAAGCAAAGACTAAAAAACGGTTAAAGAAATCAAATAAAAGACATTGGACCTTGAGAAATGGCTATTTTGATCTAAGGAAATAGATTACTAGGCTAATGATGGATATTTGGTTAGAGGGAATAGTCCTTTCCCAATAAGCTCCCTTGTCCTCGAGAGAGAATGGGAATAGCATCATCCTAGCCGTATCCTCCGGAACCCCATTCATCTTCAAAGTCCTACATAACCGTTCAAAACGATCCAAATGTTCTAGAGGGCATTCAATTGACCTTCCCTTGAAGGTAGATCTCTCAACCATACTTAGCATACTAGTCTTTAACTCAAAGTTGTTGCTGGGAATAGGACGAGGGATGATTCCAAGACAAACCTCTCTAGTGTGTTCCTTATAGAATATTGACGAGAATGTGTTCTACCTGTTCGTTCCTGACAGCATCACTTTTTGTATGAGTGCAAATCTTGGAGAACCATTGCGTTTAAAGCCTAAACCAGTGATCGTGAAGGATCAAAGCAGCCCCAAGGGGAAACGAAAGAGGACTTCATCACCTTTTGCAAAGGTCCGCATCAAAGTTCCCTTTGAGTTGCGAGACAAAGGAGAAGAGGCCATTAGACAGGAGCTGAAAAAGACGATGGAACTTTTTCCTAAAGTTCAGATTTGGGAACAGCAGGATGGCTTGTTCATTGCGAAAGGGAAACACCATGGACGATTTGCTGGAAAGTTCTCACAGGATGAGGGAGGCAAAGAACCCCTCAAAGTTCCACCTGATGCCTGAGGTGGCACCACAGTCAAGCTAATGACTGAAAATAAGCGCTTAGTGGGAGGCAACCCACTTGTAAATTTTCTTTTACCCTCCTTTTTTATTTTATATTTTATTATCTTTCCCACCCTTTAGATCTATTCACCACTGGGGACAGTGTTGGATAAGTCTGGGGGAGGAAAATACTTACGCATTTTGCTTTGTTTTGATTGAGTCGTTAGTCGTTTTATTGAGTCAAAAGATTGTCCGAAACTATGACCCTTTTCTCTAGTGGATTGTTTTTATCATTTTCAGCTGCATGACCCTTTCACCTCAGAATCAAGCAAACTCGACTATTGAAAAATCCAGAAGCCAATCAGTTACCAGAGACATCCATGTATAGCTGCACTTTAATTACGCCTAAGCATATTGCACCCCTTCTATGGCTCGATGTTCAAGGACTTGATTCGCCGTTCAACACATGACAAGCGCAACATCAACTAGATATACTCTCCCTTTCAAAATATGGGACTGAAAAGTGAAATCCAAAGGGCATCCAAGCGGAAATGATTCTTAATTTGCGATGGTAAAGGAATTTACTTCCGATAACCCCGCTGATGATCCCACAAAGCAATGTAAGCGAGGCGAGGAGGGATCCGATGAGGCCAACTATTCGCTTATATCTTTGTAAAAGGATTCAGACTTTGTGAAAAAAAAAAAAGAGAAGAAAAGAAAGAAAAAGAAAGAATGATCATGAAGAGAAATCCATGATAAAAAGGCGAAAGTCTTAAGTCTGGGGGAGAGTTGAGGTTGCTTGTCGTGTCTTGATCATGTGCGAGAATGGGAAAGGAATCTAGAAAGTCCGAGAGCAGTTGAGACCGGCAGTTGTGGAATGCTAAGACGGTTTAGTGATTTCCAGTGAAAACTGTGGGTTTGAATTTGGGAAGCTGAGGAAGCCAACAGAGAAGTACAAGGCGGTCCGAGTTTGATTGGTCTTGCGGTGATCGATTCATAAAGTTGGGGATAACATATGCGATCTGCGAAAAGGGAAGGTGAGTTTCAAGGTTTTCAAACTTCTTCCGCTTACTTAGTTTTTGCTCGGGGACAAGCAAATGTTAAGTCTGGGGAGTTGACATATCATGGTTTTTAGGTGTTTTCAGACCATGATATCTTGGTGTTTTCGAGTCTTTTTGGTGTTTTTAGAGTCTTTTACAGGTCTTTGTGCGAGTTGGATACTTGGGAGCATTATGGCGCATTCTGGAGTCAAATGGAGCTTAAAGGATAAAGAATTCGGATTTAAAGACTTGCATCGATCGACACAAGCTTTGTGTCGATCGACACAAGCTTTGTGTCGATCGACACACATGATGCAACGATCGACACATGAAGATTTCCAGAAGATTCACAACAAAAAGATAGATTTCCTTATTTGCAGATTTTGGCCCAGAAGTTTCGGAAGATTTCCTTTTGACCCAAACTTGTGTTTTAGCCTATAAATACTCTTTTTTCTAGCCATTGTTTATGCTATCTTAGTTTTTGCATTACTTTGTTATAGGGAGACTAGTTTCAATTGATTCTTTGAACCCTAGCTTCTCTTTTATCTTATGCAATTTATTTCAGATATGTCTTGTGCTTGCATGATCATGTCTGAGTAGATTCCTTGTTAGGTTTAGGGTTTTTCAAAGGAATTGATGAATTGCTAGAATTGCTAGGGTTTTCATATTTATCATTCATCTAGACTATGCTCAATGCTAATTCTTTGGTCGCTCATAGAATTATGATATTAGATTAATTAGTAGATGCGAGAAAATTATTAGTTGTCTGAACTGTCTTAGATGAACAATATTCCTACACGCAAAGAGATTTGGTTTAGGTTCATGTGAACGATTGAACTTGCATTCATTTCTGATCTTGACACTTAGAATTCGCAAAGAGATTTGGCTTTCTAGTGTCGTGATTTAGAGCGTCTTCACAACGAGAGCTAGTTGATTCTATTTTCGTGTTTGAGTTCTAGTATCATTCATCATATGCAAATTGACAATTCTGATTTTTTGCAAAATTCCCTGGACCTGACTCTTTTGTTATTGCATCTCAAAACCGATTTCCTCGCTTGTTTCGTTTTGATTTAGTATTTTAAACAATTGTTTTATCTTAGCTTTATATTTACGTCTGATAAACTGTAGTGCATTCTTGGTCTTTGTGGATTCGATACCCGATCTATACTACTTCGTGTGCTGTGCACTTGCAGTTATATATTAGGGATTAAAACCTCTATATCACACACTAAGATTGCGAGAAATTTAATTAAGCTAATTAAAGAAATTAAGGATGTAGATTGGCTTTTCCAAAATTTAAAAACTAGAACTTAAAGCAAAGAACAATAGCAATTTAAATTAAGCAAAACTAGAAAGCGGTTTAAGAAATCAAACTAAACACTTTGGACCTTGAGAAATGGTTATTATGATCTAAGGAGCTAGATTACTAGGCTACTGATGGATGTTTAGGAAACAATCTAAGCGCAAACCTTGGCTAAGGAACACTAATGATGACTAAACTTATCCCTTAGTCTTAATCACTTCACTAATTACCAAATTCCACTAATCTCCCGATTGCGAATTTTACTACTCAGTTAGCATTAATAATAAGTCCTAAATACTTCTAATCACTCTAACACCATTTCCCAATGGCTAGAGATGAAAAGCTAAGAAAATAGTTCATTCGGGAATTTTATCGAACACCTTTCGGGCACGAAAAACTCCTATGATCAATGCTTAGAAATCTAAATCTAAACATGCATTAATTAACATCACTAATCTTAAGTAACTAATGATCACCCAACCTAATCCATCACTAATCATTCATCTAATTCCCTAGATCTACCAATCTCAAGATCTAAATGATAATCTACTCACACATACTTAAGGAAATCAAAACAAAACTATAGAAACCTACACTAAGCATGATTAAGAAAATGATTAGGGAAAAGATTAAAACTTCATAAACATAAACTTAAAGATTCAAAAGAAACTACAAAGTGTTCTTGAGAACTTAGAGAAAACTAGGAATAAGAAAGGCATAACTCATTAGGGTTAATTAACATTTGGTATTTATAGTGGTCAAAGGACCAAGAATTTGGTCAAATACGTTGGGAAGAGCTGAGACCGGCCACGGCCTTCATCACGTCCGGTCTGAGTGGCCGTTCTGAGCAGACATGGGAGCATCTCCGAGACAGTCTTGACCAGTCCCCGTAGAATCCGTACAACTCCTTCATGTGACATTGAAATAGCATGATTCCAACTGTCACAGTTATCTAACTCATTCATCTATCTTGTGTCAAAATTTCAGACCAATCCATATAGCCAATCTTCGTACAGAGCCGTTTCAATCGCAGACTTTCTTCTTCCCTGATAGCTGAGACACGCCGGGGTAAAAACTTAATAACTTCTTGAACGGAGATTAAAATGTGATGATTCTAACTCTCAGAGGTACTTAACTCAACCCTGTATCTTTCCTAAAAAATTCATAGAAAAATACTTAGCCAATCTACTTGCAGAACCAATTCAGTAGCTAGCCTTGCGCCTTCTCGGCTGCTGAGATAGGCTGAGGTAGAAAAATCACAACTCTCCCAGTTTAACTCAAAAAATCATGATTCGAAATTCCAGATAAATCTAACACTCCATTATATCTCCATGCAAAATTTCAGATCATTTGAAGAATTTTAAGACCTTCATTTGCGTTTAGTACTGAGACCCATCTGATGAAGCTTCGTATGAGCTCAGATCGGGTAAAGGCTTCGTGATGGCCGGTCTGCGAGGTCGGTCTGGTCAGACCCGCCAGGTTGCTTCATGTTACCCATTCTGGGAGGTCGGTCTCAGCTCTCTGGACAATAAGCCCCCTTACCGGCCATTGGCACCGGGTAGTAGTCAAGGGAGTTGCCCGGTCCGGATGGTGGTTGCGGCCAGTGTAAGATCGAGATTTGTGAGCTTCGTAACTTCCTCATTTCTGGTCCAAATTGCATGATTGAAATCTTCACGTGTTTCTCAGATGCAGGGCTATCTTGTGGTAAAATCTCAGACAAAAAAAAAGAGCAAAACTCTAGATACAGGCTCATCTTCAAACCATCTGGATCAGCACGGAAGGTTTGGACCAGTCTTGGTAAAATGATCATAACTTGGTCAATTCGTGGGAAAATGTTGAGATTCCAACTCCCAGATCTTCACAACACACCAAACTACAATCATTATCAATTTCACCTCAATATCTCGTGTAGAACTTCGTGTGCAACTTGATCTTCACAAGACATCGAATCTGCCTTATCAACCAAAGATGACTTCAAACCATATGAAACTCCAAAGGCTTTTGCACACTCTCAAGGTCTCATTTGACTCTAGTAGCTTCCCATGATTCTTCACAAGCTCTAAAAGTACCTAAAAATGCATGAATGCAATACAAAATGCAATAAAACCGAGAAAACTAAATGCAATCCTAGGATGAAATATTCACAAAACATGCTAAAACCATGCAAGTTAAATACCAAAGTAAGACTTTGTGGTGATAAATCAAGGCTCTAAACATGGTAAAATAGCATGTTATCAACAAGATCAAAAGGAAAAAGGATTAGTAACAAAGTAAGAAAAAAAAATTTAGTCCCAAACTAGAATCCTAATCTTAATGGCGAAATTGCGCTATACTCCCCGGCAATGGCGCCAAATTGATGTGTAATATCGATTGCATATAATCAATACCCTTTATAAATAGTAAGGACACACTTAAGTCATCCTAGTATAGCTTAATGATCAAATCCACAAGGAGTTATAGGAATATATACATTAAGCATATGAAAATCTATGTTAAGCTAAAGCAATAAGAATAATTGGTTTTTGGGTTTGCAAAGTAAAACAAGAAATTAAGACAATAACCAAAGCAATAAACGATTAAGAAAGCAAATTAAAAGCATTGGACTTTTAGAAATGGCTATTGTGATCTAAGGAGTTAGACTACTTAGACTAATAATGGATGTTTGGGCAATAAACTAAGCACAAGCCTTGGCTAATAACACTAATAATGATTAACCCATTCTCATGATCTTAATCACTCACTAATCATGCAAATTCTACTAATCTCGAGATTGCAAATTGACAAGCTAATGAGCATTAATAAAAAATGAAAGTGCAACAAGGCCGGATATAATGCAGGAAATAAACGACACAAGAGATTTGTTAACTAGGGTTCGTTTCCTACTCCCCGGGACCAAGTCCAATTTCAAATCCACTAGAATAAGAAAACAAATACAACGAATTTGCAAACGCGTAAATTAAATACAACTCTTTAATTTACCGCTCTATTCAGTAGCATGGATTCTTCAGGATAACCTAATCCTGAGCTAAACTCCACCTGAGCTAAACTCCGCCTGAGTTAAACTCCACCTGAGCCTGGACTTGAATCTTGTGGAATCTCCACAACATGAACACCAACACACACCGTCAGCAATACCAACGCACACCGTCAGCAACACCACGTACTTAAACAAATCAAGCCAACACAAAAAGAAATCTATCTCCCTCACGAATAAAGAAATGAACACTCTTTTCACTAAATGAAACTCTTTGATTTTTCCTTCTAAGAAGTGTTAATCTTTATGCACGTCATTTGCCTCCTTTTATAGGGGAAATGCATATTAAATCCAATCAAAATATTCAGGTAGATATCCTCCTTGATTTTCTCCAAGTGATAAGTCCCTCCTTATCACTTCCTTGATCTTCTCCAAAAGATAAAGATTTCCTTCAACCAAATATCCTTTCCAACAATATTATCTGCTTCTAGAACCATCTAGAATCTTCTAGCATGCTTCAACCCTCACTGGTCCAGCTAAATAATCTAATTCACGTAAACTTCATTATCTCGTGCTACCTTAGAGGTAAGCTTGCGGTACCTCAGAGGCAAATAAATGACTTCAGATAAAATGCTCCTTAAAAAAATTCTAAATACCACTAATCAATTTTAAATCATTTCCCAACGCCTAAACAAGACTAGCTAAGAAAATAATTCATTCGAGAATTTCATCGAACACCTTCCAGGCAAAATTCATTTCTATGATCAATGCTTAGAAATGTCAGTTTAAACATGCATTAACATCACTAATCTTAAAGATCTATGATTACCAAACCTAATCCATCACTAATCATTTATCTAAGACCCTAGATCTACCATTCTCAAGATCCAACAATGAAACTACTCACACATATCTTATGAAACAACTAAACAAGACATGATTTCATTAAGCATAGTGATATGAGATTGAGACACGACACTGTTCAAAGAAACGGTTCTTATTTAGGCTTCGGAAGAAAACTATAAGACACGACACGTGTTCATCTCTGATTGGAGGCTGCGTAAATATTAATATTGAAATTATTTTTTTGGCCATTTTCTTCTTTCTTTTTTATTTCTTTCTCTTCTTTTTTCTCTGTCGACGATAAGAGGGACTCTGAGGCAATTCACCAGAACTTCGTCGATATAAATCGGTTCAGCTTGAATTGATTGATTTTTCCGGATTAAACTGGTGATTTCTTGGTCTGTGAGACCAATTTTGTTGGGATCGGCTGAATTTAGATCATCGTCTCGATTTGTTGATTCAGTTCTCTTTAACATCGATCTTCGCCTTCAATGTCGAGGTCTCAAGGTTCCTCTGATGGCCGTAAGGGGACGACCAGGTTTGCCGGCGAGTCAATCGCACACACAAGGTTCGTCTTCTCTATCTCTGTTCTTCTGCATGTCGGTGTTAACATCTCCTAGTGGCTTGAAATGTTAGGGTTTCTCACGAGATTGTTTAACCATGGGTAGGGTATGAGTCGTAGGGTTTAGAATCGGATTCTATTGGGGATTTAGGGTTTCTTCTTAATTTGAGAATCGTGGTAGGGTTTCACATTTAGTCTGTGTTTACTGATCCGATTGTGAGTTAGTGATTAGGAGTAAACTGACGAATCGTTTCTTGTTGAGCTTTCAAAAGAATCATTATCGGTGGTGATATTGTTTCATGTATTCTCTGTGGATGTGGTTGATGTCTTGATTAGGATTTGGTTGATGTAGGGGTTCACTTTTAGTCTGTGTTTACTGATCAGATCGTGAAGAATAGACTGACGAATCTGTGCTTTGAGCTTTGAAAAGAATCATTATATGTGGTGACATTGTTTTGAGTACTAATCGTGTTTTCTGAAATTTGTTAATTCGGTGATGTCTGCGGATGATTCTAAAATCTTGGTTCTTAAAGGAGTAGTAACGCACGGTGCGGTTGACTACCTTATCAAACCTGTTCGTATGGAGGCATTTAAGAACATACGGCAGGTTTTTAATATCACATTACCAATCTCCAATTACAAATTATGTGGAGATGTCACTGGTGTGTTAGCTAGGGGATGTTCCTCTGCAAAATGACATAATTGTCGCTGATGATCTTTTTAGTGTTTCTGGTTTTGGCTTTGCCATATATAGATGATTTCTCTATTGTTTCATATTGCAAGGATTGTACTTGGACTGCTTTTCTTAAGTTTTTATTTGTTCATCATGTACCTATTGTTTTGTTCGTCATATGTTGCTTGTAGAGTAAGACTGATTATTCTTTGGTTCAGTTATAGATGTTCTCAAGGATAAAATGTAATATATTTTAATATTGTAGTTTTTTTATTTGATTCCTCCTAAATTTTGAAGAATCTTTTAGGAAAATAAATTATACTTCAAAAGAAATATTTACAAAAAATAACTTTTTTATTGTAAGAACCCCATATGGGTTCTAAACCAGTGGAGTACAAATTTTCTTAAAGAGTTCTTAGATTAATTTATTATATAATTTAATAATTAAAAATGTTAAGGACTTAAGGTTAAGAGCATATGTAACAATGGATCTTTGGGAGATCTTTACAATTTCTAAGGCAAAAAAATAAAGAAAAATAAAAAGAGGAAAAACAAATAGTAAAGATCCGGTTCTTAGATAAGCATCTTTAGCACCCCAAAAGATATGACACGTGTCCCATTTTTATTGGATGCGTGTTCTCTTTTGTATTTTTCCTTTTTTTTTTTTTGTGTTTAACAACAAACCAAAAATGAAATTAAAAAAAATCAGAAAAACGAAAAATAATAAAAAAAAAACGTTAAAAATTTTAAAAATGCAACAAATAAAGTTTAAAATAAAAACATTACAAAAACGTAAAAAAAAGTAAAAGAATTACAAAAAAGGAATACAAAATCTTAAAATATTACAAAATATATTAAAAATTACAAAAAACAAAAAAAATTTCAAATATTACAAAAATATATAAAAAACGAAGGAAAGAAAAATTAAAACAAAAACTTTAAAAAATTTATTGATATTAAAATAAAAAGTCTTATTTTGAAATAACAATTTATATTAAATTAAAAATAAACTTTAATTATGTTCGTATTTGTTATTCGGTTTTATACAATATTGTTAATATACCAAATATTATTAAATATTTGTATTTTTAAAATGTAATTTCAGTAGTTTAATGTTTGTATTTTTTTTCCGATTTTGTAAAATATTTTAAATCTTCCAAAAAACATAAGATAAATATTTGTGTTTTTTGAAGTATCATTTTAGTAATTTCAATAATGTATTGTTATTTAAGTTTAATTAATAGTTTAATTATCTAAGATAAACAATAATTAATTGATTAAAAAAATATATTAAATTATGTCTAAAGATACCATAGAATGGATCATGAGTGCAAAGGGGTTTTCACAAAAAAAGCTAGTAATTATCTAAGATAAACAATAATTAGTTAATTATTATAATTATTATTAATTTAATCAAAAGATCTCGTAATGGAGATCATGATTAAAGATGGTCTTGCCATTTTGGAGGAGTAATTGTGTGATATACCCACTTTCTTATACCCAAATTCAAATATACCCACTTTTATTAACCACATATACCCATTTCCCATCTATAATTAATTTAAGGTACTAAAATTTATAATTTAAGGTTGAAACTTTGTAGGATTGGGGTTTAATGTTCAATAAGTATTTGGGTTTAAGTTTTAAGGTTTTAGGGTTTATATTTTAAGGGGAGTAGGGTTAAAAACGTTTTTTAGGGTTTAGAATTTTAGAGTTTAGGGTTTTAACCCTAAACCGTATATTCTAAACCCTAAAACCCTATAAAATATTATAAAACATTTTAAAATATTAAAAATATTAATTTGGATAAAGATTGATATATTTTTTTAATAAACAATAAAAAGTGGGTATATGTGATTAAAAAAATGGGTATTTGTGATTATGGCTATGGGAGTGTGGGTATTTGTGAACTTTCCCCATTGGAGTGCTCCAAGTGTCACAAATAAAATTATAAGAATCTTATCAGTGAAGCTTTAGTCTTCGACGTGAAAGATTGAGATTTTCAGTGAGAGAGGATTTAAAGCTTACAGTATCAATCAGAGGAGAGAAGAGTGTTGCATCTCGGGGGAGGACTTTTGTCTGAGCAGAATCTTGGGTTGAACCTTTTGGTACTCCAGCTTTGAACCCCATTGCTCGCTTTTTGTTCTTATTGCTCTCATCACTCGTGGGAACTCCACAATCCCTTTTATCACTCTCTTTATGCGTGGATTCTCCCACCTACTCGCTGGTGAGCTACTCGCTCTCTCCAATATCTTTTGTTTCCTCTCCTTGTCTACTATATTAGCCCCCTCTATTTCAGACAGCTTCTCCTCCAAGAAAAGCCTTGCGTTCGTCAGGTTCATTTGAACCACTCTTTTCTCTCAAGTCTTCGGCCAGCCGATGCATATGTCTATCATGTTCAATCTCTAGTTTTATCCGAACCATCTCTGATTTTACGGACGATATCTCTTTCAAGAGCCGCTTGCTTCGCATCTCCTCTGCATCTTTACCCAATCTCTCCTCCTCCACAACTTTAGCCAGCGTCTTGTTCCATCAACTCTGCCCGTCTTCGAGCTTTTCTCTCGTAGTCCAGCTCTGCCTTCAACTCCTTGATCTCAGATCGAGCTTTGTCTAGTTCTGATTCCATGAAGACCTTTATGAAGTTGAGATCCCAAATAAAAGCCTTCCGTTGGTGTTGCTGTTGATGCTGATTAAACTGTGAACAACAGTTGTACGGATTGTCATAAAGCTTCCAGGTTTTGCAGACTGAGTCCATTATATCTTCCGGTATGCTTGTAATGTGAGGATCTGGAGTGGGGGTTCTGGTCATCATCGTTTCATGACTCGTCTCTGTCTTCATATTCCCTGACCTTTTCTATCTTCAGATGGCTGAGATTAAGGCAAAAGACAAAAAGAAACAAAAGTAGACAAGTATCTATCACTTTAGAAGATGGAAGTGTGTTGTAAAGCTGAAAGACTCATCACATGTTACAATCATTCTTTCTTCTCTCTCTGTCTTGAAAAGTAGCAAGTCTTACTCTTCTGTAACTAACAAACACAGTTTGAAGGTGAAACTAACATTTTGGGTAGCTTCATGACGATAGTTTGTTGGGCAACGTCTGTTTGAAGTGCCAACAACTAACCTGTGCCTTTAATGCATCACCTCCCAATCAATAGTAACTCCTTTGCTGTGTTTGTACACTTGGCTATCAATTAAGTGACCCATTCTAGCATTAATGCGTCATCTGTTCCACCTCTCCTAATTAACTAGTCTCTCCATTAAGTTTGTACTCTTGAGTTTTGAAACTGAGATTGCAGCTATTTTTTAAAGTATGTAATCTGAGTTTGATATTTGCAGAAACTAAGATTGCAGAGGTGCAACTCAAATGTTTGAGTATGTATAAGAAGAGGAAAAACCACATACTAGTGTATCTATAACGAGAGATAAGAAAAAAAAAAACACAAACATATACGAAAGAGTCTTATAATTCAAACTCATCCTCGAGCTTGAGGGCCTTGGCGGCAGCCTCCTCTTCGTCGTCATCAATAACAAAGTAAAGGTTGTGCACCTCAGGCCTGAAATTGTAGCCGGTAAAGACGTAGAAGGCAAGAGTGGCCAACTCGCTAGCAACAACACTGGTCCAGAGCATCAGCACTCAAGTTTGCTCTATTGAAGGCTCAGGAACTCTCTCTGTTGGAACTGCACGTTCGCTCGGATTCACAGGTCCTTATTAATCTTCTCAACACCGACACCGCGATCTATGGCTTACTGGAGGATATAAGAGACCTATGCAAGGATTTTAATTCCTTTTCTTTTTCTTTTATGTCTAGAAAAGACAATGTTTTAGCTGATGCTCTCTCAAAAAGAGCCCTCTGTAATACTCATCTCCCTGTGATAACACTTTGAGATTGATGTAATGAAAAGCTTGGTGAACAAATAAAAAAAAAGATATACATTGGGTATTTTATTGTAGTTAAACCATAGGAGACATCAAACAACAGAGCAGATCAAACTTGAAGCTACAACCTTCTGCGACAGGTTTGGTTTTGTCGTTTGTTCGATTAAGCTCAATTTGCAAATTATGAAGATCAAATGGAAGAGAAAGGTTCATGTATTTACTATTCCTCTGCTTCACCTGCCGAGTAAAGTTTCAAAACAAAATTTGTCTGGAATGATTTCTAATTGATCTTAATATTGATTACCTCGTCTTCATATAGCTGCTCACAGACGTCACTGACAAAGAACTCAAGTACGTGTCCGTCTTAGTTCCTCTACTTCTCAAGTACAGTCACTGCCATAAGAGTATCCTGTAGATGAACTAAAAAAAACTATGTCAACAGTAAGAATCATTAAACATGTCTGACCATGCGATAATTCGTTTGAGCCTGTTCTATGGTTCCAGTACGCATTTTCCCGTTTTTCATCATGGTAACAGTCTTGCTCCTCAAACGTCAGTTTCTGCTTGTCTCCGGTGCCAGGTTGCGGGCATACATCACTGAAATATGGTTTATCAAAGACTCACATACTTATTACAGTCTCAGAAGCTTAAATATAACAGTCTCAGACCAAGAAGAACATATTCTAAATACTGCTCATCTTGCTTTCCTAAACTTCGGACAAAATATCATATTTAGTACAGCTCTATCAACAACAATGGTGTTGTGCTCTCAAAGTATCATGAACGGCCAATAACAACCTATTACACTCCGAGGTCTTTTTTCAAAATTAGAAATGGGTGGCTATATTGCTGGAGCATGACAAAGATAATTGCTTGGATATATTCCTTTTGTAAAGTTCCTACCAAGGATTATTAATAATCACAAAACCACAAGTGAATAGCAAGAAGAAGCATATTGTATATACATTTGAAAATGCATGATGAAAGTTTAAATAGATTAATGTTTCCATAAGGAAGCTTGCAAGATGAAAGTAGATGAACTAATTAAACTGGATTTCTATAACCAGAGCATCGTACAAAGACCAACGATAGGATTAGTGTCATAACCTAAAATGCACCATAAATTTATTCCACAAATCCAAAAGATAGCTAGCTAAAGACCCGATATGCATTCTAACACAAAACAGTCCAACTGTGAAGCCTTAGCCACGAATCTAGTCCTCTGTAAACACAACTTCATTTGTAATGCCTTAAGCTTTTTCAATTGCTCCTCCATTGTTGTCTTCTTTGGTCCATCTCAACCCGCCTTCACCGTTGACCAGTGTTCTAAAATACCTCCGTACAGTCCGTATATATGGCATTTATACCCTATACAGTGAAGCACCGTACCATTTTATGCTATACAGTTTAAAAATACGGTCATGAGTTCAATCCCCGTATATACCCCGAATATACAGCATATAACGTTTATACGATGCCGTATATACCCTCTCTATTAAAAAAAAACAATAATAATTTTCAGTTTTTAGACTTTTTTGTTAATAAAAAAAAGTCTAAATTCACACTTGATAAATATCTAACGATACTTATCCTCTATAATTTTCAATTAATTATAAAACTTTATTTTTAAGATTTTTTGTATCCAAATTAACGTTCATTTTATTCATCGTTAATTTTTATTTTATTTCTTCTTCTTCTATTTGTTATAGGCTAATAGCTTAAATATGCATTAAGCTGGGTTTGAACCCATGATTAAATATGTTTTTTCATGATTCAAATTTAGTTAAGTCAAAAACAAATTCTAATTATTGAAATATGGATTTCTAGTTAATAAATCAATATATATATATATATATATAAGTTTATAACCTTATAAACTTAAATATGACAATATAAATGCTATTTACTATTTATTATATATTTCATTATTATTATTTTTCTAAAAAATATTCACCGTATATACTCCATATAAACAGCCGTATATACACCTATACACTATACGGTAGTCAACCGCCCGACTAGCGTATAACGTATTTTAGAACACTGTCGTTGACTCATCCAAACCTAAAGCACTCACATTCTCAGCCATAGAAAAAAAATGCTATCTCTCCTCCTCTACTAGAAGAGCAAATAATCATTGTCTTTGTTTCTTTCACTTGTTCTTTTTTCTGTTTCTGAGGCAAGTGAGATTTAAAAGCCAAAACACCATTATCTCACAAAACGAATCTCTCAGCTCAGAAGAGCAAGTGTCTCCTNGACATATGCACCTGCAAGTAAATTAAATTAATAAACTAATATGGAAATTCCTATATTTTATTTTATGATGGTATAGCCAAAATAAGAAGAAAACTGTGATTTGTATATTCACATGATCGAGAATAGTATATAGAGTACATAAGAGATTTAGGTTAACCTTCTAAAATAAGAGAGATACGATATACGTTTGAGAGTAATATAGAAAATATCTTAACAGTATACATATTTTTTTTTATATGCACGTAGGCGGATGAATGACCTAGTTTACTACTAAAGATTTTTAAATATATAGCTTACCTTTCCATGCTTGGAGACTAAAACTTCAAGAAGAAACCACACAAAAAAATAGAGATGAATTTGAGACTACATTTGAGAAAGTGGGAAGAAAACTTCATGGAGAGAGCAGTGTGTAACCATGGCTTCTTCATGATGGCTCCAAACGTGTGGAACCCATCAAGAAAATCTTTAAGTCGACCGGTAAGACTATCAAACTCATCCTCGACTTACATGACCATCTCGCATCCTTCCTCGCTACATTTTCTTTTGATCCAAGTCCCGGCTACGAACAACCTCTCCCGTAGCGACGAATACATCATCTTGAATCAAGTAGCTAGGATGCTTAGGATGTCAACCACAAAAGAAGATGACTTGATAGACATCAAAAAACGCCATGAGGGCGCCAAGAATAGTGGATTTGGTAGGATCTTTAGGTCACCGTCTCTTTTTGAAGATTTGGTCAAAACAGGCAAGATATGATATTTTTTTCCTTAATTCCATAAATCGGCCGTAAGTGCTTTGGACAATCACGATTTATGAATCCCCATGATACAACTGATCATAAACGAGACTATACTCGAGCACACGAGATATAGAATCTATCGAACCAAAAATACTACGATATACTCTCGAAAACTAAGACTTACTTGATAAGAGACGAGAAGAGGATCGAAAGAAATGAGAGATCTGAGAGATTTTTCTTGTTGAGAGAGATTTTCTGGTTTTTGAGTATCTCCAATAATGAGAGGCGAAAGCCTATGTCAGGGAAGATTCTGAAGTGATTCTCAAGTTAGGATAATTTCCAAAGATTTGGAGTAATCCTCAAAATTTGGAATAATCCTCAAAGATTTTGGAAATCAGGATAACTTCCAAAATATTTTGTTAGGATAATTCCAAACGATTTTGAGTAATCCTCAAGGATTTTNTCCTCAAGGATTTCGGAAACCAGGATAACTTCCAAAAGATTTTGGAGTGCTCCGCAAGATTCTTCCGATTCACTTAGATTTACATAAATCTAAACTGTAAAATTTCTTGAAAATTTATTATGGAAATTTTCCTAAAGATTTATCTCTCAAAATCTGTCTAACCGAAATTTCCATTTTTGACCCATTTCAAGTTGCCCACTTTAAACTTTTATTTCTCAATCAAATCAACTCCGATTTTGACAAGTGAATATACCAACTTGTAGTACTCATTACAAGCTTTCCAATGGACTATTAACCCGACAATTCCCATCAGCCATTTGCCCGGAAATTGGCCGGAAAGTCACCGGATTATCACTGTCCAAAAATCTGTAATTTTTCAGTTTCTCAAAAACTGGAAAAACAGTTCCCACAATCCCCCACTTGAATAGAAATAACCCTAAACATATGATGACTCGACTCTGAGTATCGACTTTGCTAATCCTAAGGACAGACTAGACAGACCTTTCGAGAGTATATGCGAAAACTAACTGCATCTGAGGAGGTGGCGTTTTCCAGCTTTGAACCCCCCATAGTTAATACCTGTCGAGTTTACTCCGCCAGATTGTGAACGTGATGTCTTGAACCATCCGGTGTTTTGTGCAAACTTAGACAACAAATATAACACAGCTTCTTCTTCTCGTAGAACTTAGTTCTCTATTGTGTCCATTGTGGCCTTGGACATGTCTGGTTAATCATGAGTGGATTTGGAGAATACAGCCCAATGTCAATCTCCTAGAAACGGCCCCATTTCATACTCATAA
>OVAF01001683.1:0-19973 GCA_900406245.1 Odontarrhena argentea | reverse complement strand
TTGTTTGGTCTCCCTTTCTCTGTATCTAGGATTTTCTGGGTTTCCAGTCTCTGTTTCTTGGGTCTATGTTACAACGCCGGCCTTCTTCCCTTAATTGAGTTTATTTTCCCTTGTTAGGGCTTAATCTTCAATGTTTGGGTTGTTATGGTTTGTTAAAGTTTTTAATAAAATTCAGTGTTAAAAAAAAAAAAAAAGTTAGCATCAGTTTTTAAGTGATGCTAGAAATTAATATAGTATCATATAAAAAATGACACTAAAAAATATTAGCTTCATTGATTAACCATGATTTTGACCTCTTTTACACATGGTGTACGTATATTTTTACGGGATTTTCCTTGTATTGTAATAATATTTCGAGCATTTTCAGGTAAAAGTACGTGTTAGGGTTTTTTTGTGGATTTCTAAAGAAATCAAGGCTTTTTATCAAGAAACGGAGCATGAAACGAAGAAATGAGAATCCCTACCGTAGAGTGGCGTCTAACACCATACCAAGGTGACGATCGGCACTCGACATGGATTTTCATGAAGATATTATGAAAAGTTGTGTCGACACCCATCCGGAGACAGAATTGGACACTTTCCATTTCCGACTGATTCGCATCTTGAAACCTCACGTTTAACTTCAATCACAATAGATTCTTTATTTATGTATCAATTTATGATGTTATGCTTAATTAGGTTCTAACTTTTAACCATGAAAACACTTTCTATGATTAGCACCTTTTACATGTTTCTTTTTGGTGTCATTTCTATCTTAAGGAATGATGTTTATATTCATTCACTCTTTATTCAATTTTCGTATAATTTTTATGATGTATCTTAGATTTTCTTTTTCTTGTTTTTATTTCTTTCTAAATTCAAATTGTGATAGTGCTTCAAGTTGTTGGCATAGCAAGTGTAACAAAATCCTCTACCAAGTGAGATAAGCATATTTACTATGGAATTGTGAACACTTCTATTACCAAAGAGAAAAATTGTGAACTCATATATATTCTAGTGCATAAACTCATTGCCAGAGTGTTTTTATTAGATAGACTACAGTGGGAGTTTAAGGCCATTCTCAAGCTTGTGGCTGATAGGAGAAGCCATTAACAGTGAGACCTCCATCAACACAAATGGTCTGACCAGTAATGTAAGAAGCTGCGGGAAGACACAAGAAGACCACTAATGATGCAACTTCATTCGGCTCTCCAGCTCGACCAAGTGGAGTTCTACTAAACAATCCTTCCTTGAAACCGACATCATCAAGAAACTAAAAGAAACAAAATTTGAGAGATGGTTAGAGGAATTAATGTTGTTAAATTCATTATAAAAAAAAAAAAAAATGTAAAAGAGTGGTTTCTGTCTATCACAGGTTGAGACAGAGGAGTCTTGACAGTATTAGGCGCCACAGCGTTGGCTCTTATACCATCTTTTGCCCATTCACATGCCAAGTTTCTAGCAAGCTGGTTCAAAGCTCCTGTAAAAGAAATCAACAAAACATAGAAAAGATAAGTAAACACCATGTTGATTGGTCTATATTGCCTCTAATAGTAACTTTGGTTACCTTTTGTTACACCACAAAGGGATCCACTAACAATTGACACAACCCCTCCAACAGAAGAAATGAAGACGATGCTTCCAAATCCTGAAGCCTTCAACAGCAGGATGTGAAAGCTGACAAAAATGGTAAGCAGCTTCCAAATTTGTCGATATGTGAAAAGAGAAATCGTCTTCTGTATATTCTGTTGTTGGCTTTCCCCGAATTACTCCCACATTGTTAACCTGTGTAGAAAACAGAGGATTTTTTTCAAAGTTTCTTTAGTTGCTTCAACATTAAGATCATTTACTTACGAAAATGTTGAGTTTGCCATCGAACAACGAGGACACAGTTTGCATAACTTTCTCTCTTTCAGGACGAGAGGTGACATCACAGACTGAGCCACTCACTTGAAATCCTTTCTTTTCCCATTCACTTAAGCTTTGATTTAGCAGAGTTTCGGCTATGTCACATACATGTACTCTAGCTCCAAAACCAGCAAGTTCCTCTACTATGGCATACCTAAACATTCCACAAACGTAACACAACTTTCTTGAAATTTAGACCATGTTAAACAGATGGAGAAGCATGGGTGAAAAAATTGACGAACCCGATTCCTCTAGCTCCACCGGTTACAAGGGCAGTCATACCTTGAAGACTCCATCTTTTATCCATTTTTCCTATTGCATATGACCTCAAATGTAACAGAGTATATATACACAATCAATATGGATCAGATAAGTGTGAAATATATGAATATGTTTGTATATGTGGTGGAAAACGTTATGCAACCTTGAAAGAGAGACAACATGACTAAAAGACATAACTGGTCCCATTCCCGAGCTAAGCTATTAATGTGTTTGTTACTTGACTCATTTGTCTTCTCATAATGTATTTGATAGATCTATTTAACTACTCACATGAGACAAAATCTGGTAACAAAATTTCCACTACATATCTTCGAAAAATCCATCACATCGATAACAATTCCTTCGTTATGGCACTTATGATCCTTATTACAAGATTAGTTACACCAAAAAAATCATGTGCACTTAGAGTTGGCAATGATGTTACATCTTGCTACTTTCTCGTCCATGTTCTGTCCACACAAAGTTGTCTTTGTCGAGTTGCTTTGACAATCACCAGCCTATGTTTTTGTATTTTGATTTTCCGCTGAATTATATTATGGAAATAAAAAGGAAAATGGCCAATACGGATTTATTGACCGTTCAGGTAGCTCAATAGAAGCAGGATATGAGAGGGAAGGATACGTTATCATTTCTCTTCTAAGTGCTGAAGTAGAAACTTTCAAGAGCTTAAGACTACAAGTGTGTTAATGTCAATGTCAAGGAAGAAACTATATTAGTTGGAATTCTAATCAAATGATAAACCAGTACGACATATCGGCCAAAAAGGTTTGATTGGCTAATTCTGACGAGAAAAAATACATAAGATATTGCTTCTCACTGACATTAAACAAATATATATGTCTCCTAATCACCTAAGACATTAACCAACAGCAGAGCTTTACGAAGTACACAATACACAGGGAAGAAGAAGATTAACCGTGACTACAGAGCCAGAAGTGATCAGGTGGAAGATTAGAGTACAATCGGAGTAAGGGTGGCTAGCCGTGACTACCGAGCCTCTGATTATACGGCCATGGCCTCTTTGGTCTCAAAGACTCCGTGTGAGTCCAAATGGTTTGAGCTTAAATAAAAACTTATTTTTGTCTTCTTTGATAGTTCAAAACAGAACGCAACAATGTAGACTAAATTTGAACACATTGCAATACTTTTCTTATCTTCTACACATCTGAAGTCAAGTCAAAGACACGTTTTGGTTGCTCAAATGCAGAACGTCATAAAGGTACATGATAAACTGTTACTGATGAGATAGTCAACACATACAGAAGGTCTGGATCAGGCTTATGGTTTGTAAGAGAAGCCATTAATAGTGAAACCTCCATCAACACAAATGGTTTGCCCTGTAATATAAGAAGCTGCAGGTAGACACAAGAAGGCCGCTAATGATGCAACCTCTCTCAGTTCTCCAGCGCGCCCAAGTGGAGTTCTATTGAACAATCCTTCCTTGAAACCGACATCTGTTAAAAAATTCACACAAAAATGTAAAATCAGTCTCTCTTCATTATATTACCAATTGAGTCATAGGAGTCTTGATAATATTTGGCGCAACGGCATTGGCTCTTATACCATAAATTCCTCGATGATGTATGCTGCTAGCCTGCTAGTGGGTAAAATTAGTAATTTTTGCCTTTTGTTGGAATTCTTAGAAAAAAAAGTGTAACAAACTTTGAAGTTTTGTAAACCATAAAATATTATTCAAATATTAATGAAACAAAGGTATTTCTAAAAACAGAATATATGATTTTAATATTTTTGGTATTATCTCTTCAATATTAAAACACAGTTCATAAATCAAAACATTTTATAAATAAATATAAAAAGAAGTCGCAGTAAATAAGTACGTAAGGAGTAATTGTCTGATATACCCACTTTCTTATACCCAAATTCATATACCTTTTTTATTAATAACACGTACCCATTTTTCATCCATAATTAATTTAAGGTCCTAAAATTTATAATATATGGTTGAAACTTTGTAGGAGGGATTTAGTGTTTAATAAGTATTTAGGTTTAAGTTTTAAGGTTTTAGAGTTTATATTTTAGGGGAGTAAGGTTAAAAACTTTTTTTGGGTTTAGAATTTTAGAGCTTAGGAACCCTAAACCCTATATTCTAAACCCTAAAACCCTATAAAATATTATAAAATATTAAAAATATTAAAAATATTAATTTGGATAAAGATTTATGTATTTTTTTAATAAAGAACAAAATGAAGGTATATGTGATTAAAAATTTGGGAAAATTGCATAAAAAACCTCGAAAGTGGCGACCAGTGACACTTTAAACCTCCAGAGTTAAAGAGGTGCATTTTGAACCTCCAATCTTCAATAACTAACACATTAAACCTCCAATGTGCAATAGTTGTTGCAAGCCGTTTTTTGCCCAAACGGAACCGTTAAATTTTTTTTTTTTTTTTTTTTTGAAAAAAAACCTGACACGTGTCAGATATGTATTTGATATATTTATAAATTATTATTTATTTATTTATAATAATATATAAATTTAAAAAAAAAGAAAAAATTCAAAAAAAATTTACAACTCAAAAAATAAATTAAAAAATCAAATTTTTTTTTTTGAAAAATCCAAAAAAAAAAATAATAATCAAAAAGTCAAAAAAAAAATATATATGCTTTTTAAATACATATTTAAATTTTAATTAATATATATGATTTTTTATATATGTTTTTTAAATTATATATATAGAAATAAAAAATGATATTGTATATAATATTAAGATATATTTACAATCTAATTCAAATAAACTATTTTGAAAAAATATGGATCTTGTTTTTAGATTTCACAAATATATATATACATGTATATTAAAAATATAAAGAAATCATTTCCTATAACAAATAAAGATTTTTAAAGTNTATATATATATATATATATTCATATATATTATATATGTTCAATATATATATATATATGTTCAAAATAGTTTATTGGAATTAGATTGTGTAATTATATATTTATATTTTAATCGATATGATTTTGGGAAAATATCATAACTACTATTTTTAACTCCATGTTTTCAAAAATACCATTTTCAGGTCACGTGCTTTCAGTTTTGCACTTTGATGGGTTCCGTAGTGACAAAAATACCCTCCCCTTTTCTCCCCCGTTCACCAATTCGATATGAGACCTCCAAGATCTAGTGTTTCTCCGGCGACGATTGAGCACGGTCCTTCACTCGGGTTGGACTTCCCCGAAACTCTTACTACCCTCCTTCGTCTCTCTCAAACAACCATGCTCAGATAAAGATCATCGAAGACGGGGAGTGTTCTCAACCATCTCTCATATCTTCTCGTCTCTGATTTGGAAGTTAGGTCATGGGATAGGTTTGATTCTGCAAATGGGAGTAAATGACATGATGATTATCATCCAATCAACTTAATTCTCGTTTGGCTTTGATGGTGGTTTTAGCTCATAGTTTGTTCTCTATTTTTGCTAATAAGAGAGGTTATGGTTGTTAAGATCATTTGAAGTATTGACCTCTTGGAGCTGAGATGGAGAAATTGATTAGTTTTACTCTCGATTCTGATGAAGATGAGATTGAGATCGGAGAAGAGAGTATTGTAGCTATGGAAGTTGGTCAAAATGGAATCGGAACACATGAGTCAAGGTACAAAGCAAAGTTTCAAATTTCTCTTTTGTTTCAATACATTTTTTGATATCTCAGAGCTGATTCTGATATCATCCTCTTCACCGCTCAACATCGGCTTGATCTCGGCTATGTATACACTTCCTCCTATGGTGCTGCTGTTAGTATATCTGTCGTCATCTTCTTCATTTCTGAGATCGATTTCATTTGTTGGATTTTGAAGTTCACTTAAACGTTGTTGCAGCGATGAGTTGGTCGTTGATAAACTCGATACAAGAAAATTAGAAGAATGCCGACTTGAATCGACTTGATGAAGGGACCAAAATTTGTGCCTAGAGTGGGGTTTGTATGCACCTAAAACCATTCTTTGTTATTTTACTTATCCAAGTCAGTCAGATAATGGTCGTTCCATTGTTCTGGATATCAAGATCGCTATGAGATATAAGTCGAAACAGGCCAAACTCACCCTTATTTTATGAGCTTTGAGTATCATGTCTCTACCTCGTTTGGTTGTGTCTTAGATTACCCCAAGGACGGTGTTGGAATTTGGAAAACCAAAGAAAGCCATATGTGACGATGTTGAAAAGCTTGGTGTTGATTTGCTTGTTGTTGAAAAGCCATGGTAAAGGCGCACTAGAAAGGTTTGTATACCAAACTTCATTTATTTACTTGTTAACAAGCACATTTGGATGACTCTTGTGAGTTATGGTTTTGAAGATGATAATGTGTCTTATATTGTGTGTGTGTGGGGCAGGAAGAGAGCTGATGCTGACAAGAATGACGAATCTGTCAAGGATCTTGTTCTTCTTTTCTTTTATACTTCTCTCCTCACTTCTGGTTTCAGCCTCGACGAGCCCGACACTTTCAGAAGCAAAATCCACATGATGTTGAAGCTTGCAATTGGACTGGGCATTGATAATGATGCTGCAAATGAAGAAAATGCAGAGATGCCTCCCCTTGAAGATGGTGTTGATGCTGAAGGTAGCAAGATGGAGGAAGTCGACAAACTATAGATCTCAAATTTAATGGTGTTCTCTTTTTTTTTTGTTATCCCTTTCTTGACTCTCGGTTTCTCATTACCCGTCAGCCGTTGAAATTTTTACTTTTTTGTATCATTTTGGTTAATGTTTTTCTTAGAACTCGGTGTTGTTATCTATGAAACTTATAACTTCAGTTTACCTCGGAGCATGTGATTCTCATTGCTTGGTAAAACAAATATTTACTGTAACATTAACTTTAGCCAAGGGGGAAAGGTTCACTCCCCAATGTCCTCACGCTTCACCACAAAGTGTTTAAACAAAAAATCTGCAATTTTCTTAACTTTTCCCTGCGCATTACTTTTTTGACCTGGTATAGAGAATGATCAAAGGATCGTTATATTATTATGTTGAAGTTACATCACTATATATACACATGAAAGAATGACTACCAATATGTGAGAGAAGTTCGTATCTAAAATACGGTTGATACAGTATAATAATTTTATATATACGAGAGAATATTCTCTCCAAAACATGAGGCTAAAATTTATTGGTTCGCTCCATTTATACCACAAATCAAAACAGTGAACCAAATTATAGGTTCTTGCAATAAAAAAGACAACTTTGGTCAAAATATATACATTTTCAGTACTTAATTGTACAATTTTATAACTAAGATTATAAAATCGTATACATATTTCAGTTATCTTATAACTTTTGTAAACGAATTGAAGTTTGATTTTTTTTATTTTTCAATCTTAGTTACTATGCAATTTGAATATCTTTGTAAGTGAGAATTTATAAAATATCACTTTATAAGTTTTCTGATAAATTTACAAATGATGTTATAAATTTTTATTTTTTTAAAATTCTATATATAATTTTATAAATTTATAAAAGTCTTTATTCAGCTTTGATGAGAGATTTCAAGCCAAGTTTTGCACTTTTATTTTATTTTGGTGAATTTTGTGCTTCTTACTTGAAACCGTATTTGCTTTATGTGTTATGTTTTTTGGTCTTTAATCTGTGAATTGAAGTACCTTCCAAGGATGAGATATGGAGAAAATCACTATAAAAATGATTTTATAAACTAAATTATAAAACCTGGAATTTGTATATGATTTTATAAACTAAATTATAAAATTGTACAATTAAGTTTGTATATATCATCATTGGACAAGTAAACATACAAACTATTATTTTACTAAGAAGACAAGAAAAAGTTTCATAAATTTGTAGACGATTTTATAAACTAGATTATAAAAATGTGCAATTAAGTTTGTACAGAACTTAACTTTATTAGGTCATCTATTTGATACCTAATTTCTATCATCATCATTAGACAAGTAGAAATACAAAAAATTACTCTACTAAGAAAACACTAAACAGTTTTTTTTAAATATTGTAGTGTGTCCAAAATTGTTCTTTACAAAAACAAATAAAAGTAAAAAGAGTAGTAATGTATAAACAAAACAAAGCGGAGTAGAGCTTTAATTTAACATTTTCACTTATATGTCGAATTGTTATTACTAAGGTAGTAAGGACAAACTCTTAGAACAATATGATTACAATTCATATGTTTCGTAACCAAGTCAGAATGCAAAGTTAGAATGAGATGTCTCGTAACCAAATTAGAATCAGACATCTAATAAAAACCCCTCCTAAAAACTACATCATGATTGCTGGGTGAAGAAGATAGTCCCCTTAACACCCTCACTACTGTTCAAAACTGCCACTCACTTGACTAAGCCATAGTTTGTGTATCCTTTGTGATCTGTAAAATCAACAGAAACCTTTTGTAAATGAATTTAAATTTGATTTATTTTATTTTTCAATCTTATTTTTCAATCTTAATCATATACATATTTCAATTATCTTAAAACCTTTCATTGTTATCCAACCAAACTAGTCACCAGAGGACTATGATCTGAGCAAAAAACAAGAGTTGATCGAAATACAAATATGCTATTAACTGTACAAACATGCTATTAACTGTACAACCCTGCAGATCATGCCAAAAGATCATCAAACCACTTTAAAAACACAAATATTTTCCAATTGCAACATGAATACTTTTGACTTTTGTAACTTCGTAGTAGAGCTACCCAAAATCTCACTATGTGTAACTCTTAACTACAAATCCCACTCTCACAAACACAGCTTGATTTTCGATACTCATCTCACTTTGTTCTTGGATGTGGGCACACAGATTTGTGATGAGTAAGACAACCACAAGCTTGATAAAACATCCTCCAAACCTCATACACAAACCGAACTCCAACAGGTTCACCATCTTCCTCGAAAACCACACGCCTCACAAAATCCAAATTAACCTTTAACTCGTATCAATCCGAATCCTCGCTCCCACACCGGGTCCTTCGTTCTCAACCTCCAACACTTGACCTAAAACAGACCCAATCTCCTTAATCACCTCCGCGTATCTATAGCTGCTAGGGATTCCAAACATCTCAACCTAGAAACTGATGAATCTCAAGAAATTAAAGTTCCCTCGTTCGCTAAACCTACCGATCACTAACATCCATTCGTTGAAACCATGACTCTTGATTAAGCACCTAGAGAAGATCCGATTCCGATTCGAAAAAGAAGTGTACCTCTGAGTTATGAGCTAGTGTCGTGCTTCGCACCGTTCCGGTTAATCGTCATGCCTTGGGAAGCGCGAGACTCAGAGTGCGATATTTCTGGACTTTGGCATATTCCAATCTCGGATTTTACTCCGATTGATTCTCCGACGAAGATGGGACCTACGGTGAGATCGTGAAGTCTCTCCGACGAAGAAGAAGCATGTGTATTATCAATTTTTCATTAGGGATATAATAGTCAAAACATCTGATTTTTAAAAAAGTGTATATGTGAAAATGTATTTATGAAAGATGGAGTTATAAAAAGTGTATTTAGAATAATTTCTCTATGATTTTTAATATTTCAATATATATAATATAAAAAATTGATTCATATATATTAAAAATCATATATAAGAATTAACCTTTAAATATGTATTTAAATATATATATGTATTTAAATATATATATTTATTTAAAAATCATATATATGAATTTATTTGTTTGAATTTTTTTTTTTTAGTTTATTTTCTGATTTTTCAATTTTTTTATTTTTAATTTTTTTTTATTTTTTTATAATATATTAATTATTATAAATAGATACATAATAATTTTAAAATATATCAAATACAGATCTGACACGTGTCAGATTAACAAAAAAAAAAAAGTTAACGGTTCCGTTTGGGCAAATGACGGCGTGCAACAACTATTGCATATTGCATAAAAAACCTCGAAAGTGGCGACTAGTGACACTTTAAACCTCCAGAGTTAAAGAGGTGCATTTTGAACCTCCAATCTTCAATAACTAACACATTAAACCTCCAATGTGCAATACTTGTTGCACGCCGTTATTTGCCCAAACGGAACCGTTAACTTTTTTTTTTTTTTTTTTTTTTAAAAAAAAAACCTGACACGTGTCAGATATGTATTTGATATATTTATAAATTATGAGTATGGGATTGTGAGTATTTTTTAACTTCCCCCATAAGTAAGAAACGAATATTATAATTCACAAAGAATGATCACAAAGTGAATTATATCGAAAGATTAAGTATTTAATGTATCATGCTCACACATACTGTATAAGTAATTTTTAACTAAATTTTTCTCTTAGCGAAAACAGACTAAAATTACAGACGATAGATCACAATAACGAAGAATTTTGAAATGCCAAAAAAAAAAAAAAAACATAATAAACTTTGCATTTGTTAATACTAAGACGTTGAACCCAAATAGTGAGAAAAATTTTTGGGCATTAGCAACTGAATTGAGTTAATATCTAGATGGTTAGACTAATAGCCCTCATACGGTATTGATGGGCCATGAAAATAGCAAGTGTACCATTGATTATGATTAAAGTCTAAAAACAATAAAGATGGTGGAGCATTAAGCAATAAATCAATAAATCATGGATCTTAAATTTTGATAACGAAGCAATAAATCATTCACAAAGCTCGAGTCTACAGATTTAAATATACCAAACCAACTCCGTGACCAAAAAAAAGAAAAAAAAAATATACCAAACCAACTTAAACCAAGTATTTACCGAATCAAACAGTGGAACTTATATATGATAATTCTTCAGCATTGGAGGCAGAACATGGTGAACCAATAACATCATTTAGATTCCCCCTTTAAGACGTACTATGACGCTCGTACAACTCGTGGATGAATCAAGGATTCACCACAACATCTGCAAAGATGGCCGTAGTTTTTGGGAAGAGACGTGGCTATAATATCTGCCCATGGCTAGAAATCAGAGTAAACCTATATATTTTGTGAAGATGATATCTGTTATTTGCGGAAGGTTTTGGTTTGAAAACATGAGAGTACAGAAGGTGTGATTGCATGCCAAATCTTCTAATGAGCAAAGAAATGCTGATCTCCAAACTTTGTTCCCATATACATATCAAATCTCTTTGATGAGCATCTGCTGTCTGTTCTTAATACACCACCTCAGTTTCCTGCACATATCCAACTAATCCCATCTGCTCAGATATCTCATCAAAAAGCAAGTAAACCTGATCCGAAGCTGAGTGCGATTTATCAGCTGTATAAAATAGATGAATTTGTTTAGCTACCTCAATCCAACTTGTCCTAGGACATCTCTTCTCTATACCTAACTCAATCATCCTTCCCCCAATCTCTGCAACATCTCGCCACCTGTTTTCTTCTGCATACATGCCAACTAATAGGGAATAATACCCACTATTCCTCGGCTCCAAAATCATGAGTTTTGACTGTCAAACCCCATCTCAGCTATCTCTATATTCTTGTGAATTCTGCACCCATCAAGCAGTGCTCCCCAGATAACTGCATTTGGTTCAGATTCCATACTTCCCATCAATCCAAGAGCCTCTTGAATCAACCTAGCTTTGCTGAATAAATGAACCATGTAGCCGTAATTTTCAACATTAGAGACAATGGAATAGTCATCAATCATGCTACGATATATCCTTTGACCTTCTTCCACAAGACCTCCGTGTGTACACGCACTTAGATCACTCACAAGGACAAAAAACCTTAGAACACTACGTTGTTAATTCATCTGCTAAACATAAATACTTTTTGGTGTTTTGGCAATTGAATTAACAAAGGTAATGAATACATTTAAAATCACAGAAGAACATAATGATCACCATTAACAAAAGAAAGCAACATCTGGTTAGAAATTATAACATACCTTTAAAACTCCAAATCGACGCATTAGAAATACATAATCCTCCCTAAAAATCATAATAACAATCGGTAGAACGAATAATCAGAATCAATATCACAGAATTTGCCGATTTTTGTGAAAAATTCCAGAAATCAAACTTTTCGATTTCTAAATCGTTTTACAAAATTGAAAAGACACTATTGTTAGGAATCCGATTGTGAACACAGTTTGTTTTTATATCAATTGAGATTATGGTACAAAGATCGATATATTTGAGGATTTGTGATTGAGAGAATTCTCCAGGAAATCTTCAGGAAAAAAAGCCAGGATTTTGTATGATTTACATATGGCATTACACGTCATATGAACGGATGCCACCTAATCTATTTTTCATTAACGGGGGTGTATTCAATCTAACATTTTGAGTGGTTTGGATTTTGATAGTTTTGGGTGAATTTGGGGAATTTTAGAGATTTGTTTTAAAATCATCTCAAATTCCACCTAAACCTGGGATTTGGTTCTTTGTATTTTTGTTAAGAAAATCCTTCAAAACACACTGAAATACATTAAAAACGCATTTAAAAAAAAATTCCAATAACACCGGATTTCAAAGTATTTTTGCAAATCATTAATTCAATAACACGGTTTTCAAAAAGTTTTTTAAAATACATGTTTCAATAACACATGATTTCTCAAACAATAACAAATCATTCCAAATACAACATCCAATACACCCCCTAAGTGTACTTCTAATTTAAATAAGAGTAGATTTCAACAATAAATCACTAATATATATTGTCACTATCATTGTTTACCCTAATTAAAGTCAATTGTAGATTATTATATTTAATGTATAAATTATCCAACAAAACAAATCTGTGCCATCTTCGTAAATAACCACTCCGTTCGTTTTTCTCTTATATGGGTCACACAAAACTAGAATACCATATATTATAATCATCTCATGATATTGCACGAATTTGTTAAAAATTACCTAATGGAACGATAGAAGATATTACAGAAAAAACAACTTTCTTTTTTAATCACAACTCCTAGTGGACCGGACACTTGAGTATTGTTGCTTTGTGTATTTTATTGAATTCAGAAATCCTGAATCTGAGAATATGTAGTCATAGGATCAATGATTTCTAAATCCCAATCAAAACGAAGTGTTATTCATTATGTGATTTGTAAATCTTAGTTAAAATCATGTATTTCAAGCATAAATATTATTGTTTCATAATGAATTTAGAAATACTAATCAATTATATATAGATTTAAAATTTATTAAAATACAATAATCAATAACACCCTTGTAAGTGTAGAGCCGCCTCCAAAACTCTCATTACTAACTTAATGTATGTTTACTATTGGAAAATATATTTATCAACCATTTTTATTTGGGTTTTTTGGTTGTTTTGGTTTAACACTCTGGTATTTGAGTATGATCTCGTTTAGGATCATGGCAATAGTTATAGACCAAGAAATTTCTTTGTACCCAAGCCATTGCCGCGACTTGTTGGTGACTTAACCCTTGATTTCCATCTGGTGCAGCTGATGGCGGTGTGCAGAAGCTAGATTCGTTGGTCGTACATCCGGCCAATTTGAAATTCTTATATGTAGCCATAAACGGTTGGTAACGATAATCAGCTTTAATTCTTCCATTTTCCGTGGCCCAGTCTGATGCATCCCATATTGATCCGTAAACCCACATCGGTCTTGTGGGAAATGTAGCTTCATTCTTTCTATCATATTTGCGTATCGGTACATCGTCTACAAAAAATCTACATATACATATAAAATTCTCTGTTTTAGAACAGTGTTATAGACGGATATAATGTTATTATAAATATTATAATTTTGAATTTTTTTGTTATGGATGTTGACTTACACAATTTGATTAGGATTCCACAAAATTGCATAATGGTGGAAAGCTTGGGTAGGATCAAACCATAAGTTAAATTTCATTTCTCTCCCAATAATATTTCGATCACCACTTCCTTTAGCGAATACATTCGTCTGAAGGGAATAAGGTTTTCCTGGTGTCGTCCCTAGAAACTCAATATCGATTTCGTCGTGGTCTCCGGGATGCTGTTGATTGTTTGAGAGCTAGAAATCAAAATATGGTTAGGACTTTTGATAACGATCTAATTACCAAGGTCAATATAAATAAGGTGGACAAACTATATTTTATTTTATGGTTAGGATGGTGAATTTCTTAATTTCATCATCTAGGAAAGTTTCTTACGTAGAGGGATGTATCGACTCCAGCTGTGTAGCCTGACTGAAGCTTAATAGAAGCACCAAAGTAGCCTGACTTGTACGCACGAAGAGACTTGAACCCACTCCCTGTTCATAATATATTTAATTAGTCACTATAATCAATTAATTAACTACGAATAAAATAAATTAATGACGTGGTTGAAACAAAGTAATTGCCAATAAAACTAATAAACTTAAGCTGCCGACACCATCTTACTTTTTGTACAGTTTATGACAAAATCCGGGAATTAAATCCACAAATAAGAAAGAAAATCAGAATAATGAAAAAGTAAGAAAAATAAACCGGTTGATTTGTCTAGCCAAAGAGTAAGAACATCTTGCTCTATACGATGATGTTGAGAGCCCCATAGAATCTGAAATTTTTGATCAAAAGGTGAAGAGTGTACTCGAGAACTCGGGTAGTATCCTGGCGAAGGAGAACCAGAACGTTGTCCATAACCCCTAGGACACAACACTAAGAGAGCTAGACTAAGGAGAAGAATAGGAGACAAAGACATTTTGAGAGAGATGTAGTAGGACTTGTTGAGTAGTTACTAGCTAGGACTACAAGACAGGGAATAAATAGATTCAAGAGAGACAAAACATTTCTGCAATGATTGAAGAAAGGTTGGATAACACAGGTGAGTACAACTTGAGAGATGGTCCTACTCGTATAGCCGTATAGGTGTGAGTGAGACTGCTGTTCATTGATTTGATGGGCTGATTTTGTCACATGCCAAATATGAAAATTTCATGTCCAGTTTGACAATGTATAAAGAAATTATTTTTATTCTTTTGTATAAGATTTTGTTATATGGCAATAACTATTCCCTCCTTTTGAAATCTAATAAACAAAAATTGGATGTGGTTGATTTGTATTTAGCATGTGACATAATTATAACTCATGAGATCGTATTATATGTCGTTGTTAATTTTATATTGTAACAAGTGTCAATATTTAAGAAGAAACTGTAGAAAGAAAAAAATTAGAATTTATATCCTAAAGTAGGAATTGTATAAAAGGAATACAAAACAAAAGAAAAAATGTACTAAAAAGAAAAAGAAAATTAAATCATACTTCAATAACCAATTTCTTTAGTTTTCAAATTAAATAACGTATGAGCCATATTGTTATTTTTTTACTAGTTAAGTGAATAACGTATTAATTTATTTTGTGAGTGTGGTACTTTCCTAATAAATTAGCGTTTGTAAGAGAATATAGTATGACAAGATAATTTTTTTTTATTTTTATATAAAAGTATTATATGATCTGTTATTTTTATATGTAATAGATAAGATATGATATTAAAATATGTTTTGAAATATGATAGAAAGAATGAAGTTACATTCCCATAAGACTGACGTTGGTTTACAGATCAATGTGGGATGCATCAAACTGGGCCACAAAAAATGGAAGAATTATAGCTGCAACCATTTACGGCTAAATATATCAATTTTAAATTTGTAATCCATTCAAATCCATCAAATTAATTATAAAATCACATATTTGTATGTACGTAGAAATTATAAAACGAATAACACATGGTTTTATCTATTTACAAAATCACAAAATGAATAACACTTGATTTTAATTAGGGGAATTCGGCCAAAAAAAAGCATTTACTTTGCCAAACTTGCCATAAAAAGCCTGAACTTCAGAATGACCGAATAAATCTGAACTTTGTTTTGACTTTTTCCGTAAAATCCAAACTTTGCATTGACTTTCCAAGATAGACCTCCGTCAAATTTTTCGGTTAAAAAGTTAACATCCGTTAACCTTAGCCGTTAGTCAGACACGACGTCGTTTTGGGCCTACAGGTATTCGGCCAAAAAAAAAACCTGAAGTTTGCCAAACTTGCCAAAAAAAGCCTGACCTTTGCCAAACTTGCCAAAAAAAATCTGACCTTTTTTTATCGTATTAATCTTTAATCAGTAGCCCCCAAAATGATGTCGTTTGATCTCTAAGAATCCCAAAAAATGTGTTCACCAAATATCGAACTCGAGTCGAGATACTCAATAAAAGAGTCACTTGCCACTGTGCTATAGGACTTTACATTTGTTTTACGAACATAATTCATTGTATACACTACTTAAAGATACGAATCCTAATTTTACAAAACCTTCAAATCGATTGTATATACATTGTGATGAGTTTCAAATGGTGTATGGTTTCGAGATTATTTAAAATCGATTTCGAGTTTTGTAAAATATACATTGTGATGGGTTTCAAATGGTGTATGGTTTCAAGATTATTTAAAATCGATTTAGGGGTTTTATAAAATATATATTGTGATGGTTTCAAATGATGTATTGTTTCGAGATTATTTAAAATGGATTTGGGGGGTTTTGTAAAATATACAATGTGATGGGTTTCAAATGGTGTATGGTTTCGAGATTATTTAAATTCGATTTGGGGTTTTTGTAAAATTAGGATTCGTATCTTTGAGTAGTGTATATAATGAATTATGTTCATCAAACAATTGTAAAGTCCTATAGCACAGTGGCAAGTGACTCTCTTATTGACTATCTTGATTCGGGCTTGATATGTGGTGAAAACATATTTTTTTGAGTTTTTAGAGATCAAAACAACGTTGTTTGGGCCTACATATTAAAGTTTAATACGATAAAAAAAGTTCATGTTTTTTTTTTCAAGTTTGGTGAAGTTCAGGCTTTTTTTGGCAAGTTTGGCAAAGTTCAGGTTTTTTTTGGCCGAATTCCTGTAGGCCCAAACCGACGTCGTTTGTGACTAACGGCTACCGTTAACGGATGTTTAACTTTTTAACCGAAAAATTTAACGGAGGTCTATTTTGGCAAGTCAATTCAAAGTTTGGATTTTATGGAAAAATTCAATGCAAAATTCAGATTATATTCGGCCTTTTTGAAGTTCAGGCTTTTTATGGCAAGTTTGGCAAAGTACAGATTTTTTTTTTTGCCGAATTCCCTTTTAATTAGGATTTAAAAGTCATTGATCCAATAACTTCAGATTCCAGATTTACAAATACATTAAAATATACAAACCAATCACACCTTCTAAAGACAATAATCAAGGGTCCGGTCCTCTATGAGTTCTGATTAAAATAGAAAGTTGTTTTTTTCTGTAATATCTTCTATCGTTCCATTAGGTAATTTTTAACAAATTCTTGCAATATCATACTGTGTTATAGCTTTGTGTGGCCCATTAAAAAGAAAAGCGAACGGAGTGGTTATTTACGAAGATTGCTCAGATTAGTTTGTTGGATAATTTATACATTAAAAAAATGAACCTGTACAGTTTACTTAATTAGGGTAGACAATGATAGTGACAATATATATTACTGATTTATCGTTGAAATAACCACTGAGTTATTAACCACATTTTGTTTTTTAACTACGCATTTTTATAGCCAGAAAAATTTGTTAAAAATAATTTCCCAACTTATCGGTAGATTATTTACAAAAGCAAATTCACGCAATCTAATACATGTAGAAAGGACGAAGTAATATGTTTTTAAATTCGTTTCTCGTCTAATGTGGAATAGGAAGAACTAACAAAAATGTCATCGATGAACATTTCCAACATGATATCGAATGCTTGTCATTTATTTGTTCTTGAACAATTTCACTAGCTCCAAACAATTAATCTGGAAACAAAAAAAAAGTATCTCATGTTCCAAAATATTTTTCATCGACTCAATGACAGTCTTAAACAACATTATAAGGAAAAAGGCTTCTTCTTACTCTATATCCACCGAAAACGACAAGACAATAATTAATACCAGAATTTGGAACTAAGTGTGTCCAGGAGCCATCAATATGACAATATATATAAGGTTTAGGTAAATTCTGACTTAAATCCTCGAATTTTCTGATCTAACGCTAGTTTCCGCTTCCTCTGAAACCAAACATTCACTTTTAGGAAATTTTCTGATTTATGCGGGTTCATTTCTACTCCCTGTAATACTTTCTTGTTTTGGGTTTCCAAATTGCAACAAAGGATATATTGCGGTATGACTGATAAGAGTGATATTTTACCACTTTTTACTATGTATTTTCTGTGTTTTTACTAAAGAATTAAAACTCAAAGAACCACCTAAGAAAATGTTAATTTAACGAATTTTGTGATTTTAAAGTGTTTTGTGAAATTAGGTTTTTTCAGGTCATTTATCAGGTTTTTCTAGCGAAATCAGCAATTCACATTTTGGAGTACAAGTCTATTTGACACACATATGCAATCTGGATGAAGCTGAGATTTTAGATAAAGCAAGCCACGTGAATAAGCTTTTGAACGGATCCAAGATCATCACAATCGGCCCAATATCCAAGGAGTTCTGGTTCGTTTACTGAAGAGAGGTCCAACTAAAGCACAAGACAATTTCCAAAGCCCAAGCCTTAATACATGAAGATTTCAGGTTTAAGGAGTAGATAATCATCTAGAAGCTTCCAGAGACGTCCAAGCTTATCCAAGATACTTGAGAAGATATTCAGAATGGCACAAAAAAGGGAAAATCATTCTCGGGTCGATCGAACTCTGCTCGGGTTGATCGAACCAGTCACACGGAGCAAAATAGAATATTTTCCTTTTCCACGAAGATTTGGGGAAATCTTGAAGACCTAGCCGACTTTCTTCTCTTATAGAAGAAGAACCACGACTAGAACATCAAGGGACCATTCAAAAACACCTCACAAAGCTCACAGGCGAACTAGTTTACCAATTTTCTTATTCTATTATTCTTAATCTCTTTTGAGTTTCTATTTGAGAGATTGTAAGGGAGATAGAATTCTCTTGAACCCTTTTTACAGTTGATTTATATGATTACAATCTCTTTTGCTATCATGTTTATCATTGCGATGCTCGAGTAGTTCTCTTGTTAGGGTTTAGGGAATTCATAAGGAATCATGGTTTCACAAATATAAATTAGGAAACATTGCATGCTAGTTATCACTTTCTTTCTTTTCAGTACTTCAATCATATCCAAGATTGAACTGCGGCTAAGAAACCATTAGAGTACGTTTAACTTGCCAACTGATTTATAAAGCTCTAAGGCACCATGCTCAGGGGAACAAGATCAGCTTCTTATGTTTAATGATCTGAATGTAGTAGACGATCGGGGCCAAAGCTTTATATTATTAACTTGGGATTTCTCATGATTCTGAACTGGTCGATGCCCGACAAAGAGCGGCTAGTATTTAGTGATTTTGAGTTCATAAGTTGATTTTAGAAGACTGCATTGATTTACCTAGCCTGAATAGTTTAAACCATGATCTATGATGATTCCTGAACGCCCTAACTCTTTTAATATTTGATTCACTAAGCGTTTTTCAATTTTCTTTGTTTTCAGATTTCGTAAGTTCCCTGATTCGATCGAACCTGACAAGATCCGATCGAACCAGATCACCATTTTCACCTGTGAATTCTGTTACTTAGCTCGTGAAATCTCAAAGTTGTTACTGCGTGCCATTGCTCTCTGTGGAATCGATAACCTTACGTACTACTGCNACTTTAAATGAATTGATTTGGCAACCTATGTCACCAAAGTTAACTTACCTTTTCCGGTTAAATGCTTAAGAAAGAACTCCAAGGTTGAGGGTTCGATACGCATGCCGTGCGAGTGAGGACAAAGCACGTGTGAGTGAGGATAACACACGGATTAGGTCACGTCGTGATTGCTAGGACCATATCAATGGTCGAGCTAGGGGGTGACGTAACGCACCGACCGTCGGACAGTGGTGGGGCCTAGGCGCCCGG
>OVAF01001682.1:1866-19976 GCA_900406245.1 Odontarrhena argentea | reverse complement strand
CGTGAAATCTTATAGATCTTTGCATAAGAAATATAAAAAGTAAAAAAAAAAAAAAAACATCAAAATCAGAATGTAACATAAATGTTTTGTAATCACAAATCGCATAGAAAATCTATGTATTTGTTTTATTCACGATTTCTAAAAAACATACATCAAAATCATAATGTAACAAAACCATAGATTTATTGTATAACACCTGTTTTTAACGTATTTCAGAATACACTAAACAAATACACGATTGAATAACACTGTATTTTGTTGTATTCTGACAAAATATATAATTGAATAACACTATATTTGAGAAATACATCCAAATACAATAACACACAACATCCAAGTAAATATCTGGTTATTAGTAGCTTAAGATGTAATACATATAAACACTAGTAAACATCGCAATGATGCCAACGTGGGACATAAACAACAAAAATTTGTTTCCTAAATGTAAATTGAGAAACTATCGACTTTAGTAGTGATCGAGATTTGAGAGGCTCATTCATTCAACTTATTGAACAAAACATCTCTTTCAATATAGTATACTTAACCATATTACTTATGTAATTATGTATTGAGCTAAGTATTACCGTATTAAGTAGCATCTAACTCACGATCGAGAAAATATTGTAGGAGATCAATAATTACCTATCAACTTAATGGTGAAACTTAAGGTGTGATGTAGTTTGTTTTACATATTTCAAAATTGTATTCGCCATCACATAGTATATCTAAATTAATTATCTAACATATAAAATGTATTCATACACCCAGATCTTAAAATCATGATATATGGGCTCAAATATCAAAATTATACTATGCAAATGACAATCTAATGAACATTTCAGTATCCAAAACCTTAACTTTTTCGGAACATATAAGAATTCTGAACGAATTAGACCGGGATAATAATTTTACTATTAGGATGGGACTGAAAGAAGAGAACAGTAAGATTCAAGAGAGCACCGCTTAATAATTGGGCCAATAATGTGAGCATTTCTTATCAATCTAATTATAACTATAGAACAAGAGCATGATCCAAACGCAACGGGCTTGAGATCCGATGTTAACCCGACTCGGGTTGTCGGGCATGGGTCCATACTCGATCGTTTTCATATATTTGTTTTGTTTCCCCAAACATTCTTCTTTTTAACTTTCAAGTCCTCCCACAAGAGGCGACGCATTTACAACTACCTGAGCTCGCTCTGTCTCGGTCGCAAACTTAACTTCTTGCTCCGGTCACAACGTCCGAATCTGGTTCGTCGGAAAACAATTTTGATCGGTCGAATTTTGACATTTGGATTTCTGGGGCTTAATTAGGTGAAGTTGATCGAATTTTGAATGGCTTCTTCAAGTTTGGGGAGCTCAATCCCCGCTCCAGGTAAGAGTCTACACAGTTCTTCAGTTTTGTATTTTTTTTCCAAATTTCAGAATTTTCCTTTCAATTGATCGGTGTATTGTTTGGTTGAAAGTTTTTATATATTTGTAATTGGGTCAACATTGGTTGTGGCAATGGCTACTTTCTTGATCAATTCTGATTATGGACTTTTTGATTAGGAATTTGAAGTTTATATTTTGATTTCTCTCTTTTTCGTATTTTGGCAGACGCTGTTCAACTTCTTGTATCGTCTCTAGCTGATGATTCCTCAGTGGTTAGAGAAGCTTCCATGGCTTCTCTCAGAGATATTGCCTCGCTGTATGTTACCATTTTTTCTCCCTTTACTTCATACACAAGGCATGCAAACTACTATAGCTGCTTACTATGAGTATTGAACTCTTGTTTTCCTTTTCAGGAATCCGCTTCTCGTTCTCGACTGTTGCTATGCTGTGTCACGTGGAGGACGAAGGGTAACTTTTTGGTTGCTTGTTTTTTTTAAGCTTCGTCTTTTGTTTCCTTTGATTGTTTCGTAAATCTGGTGTTAATTGGTGTTGCAGAGGTTTGGTAACATGGCTGGGGTTTTTCAAGTAATGGCATTCAGTGTTGGTGCATTAGAGAAAGGGGAGAGTGATGCAGTTTTCATGGGAAAGCTGGCTAAGATTGCTACAGCTGAGATCATATCTTCCAAGGTGTGTTGTTAAGGCTGAACTATTGTTAAATATGTCCTTTAAAGCTTGAGCCATTGTTAAAAAAATTCCTTTATACTCTCATAGTTAGACAGATTTAACTAGTGAAGCTTCGTAGATGCAGTTTTCAAAATTTTTTTAGCTTGTTTGAGATGTGTAAATGGCTCGTCGTGGCTTTTCTCTCTTGGAGTTTTCTGTTTCATTGTGTATGCTTTTTTCCCTACCGTATATGTGGCTTTACGTGCCTAAAACTTAGAAGGTTCGTGCATCGTTGAGAGAAGATGAATCATATATCGCTACTTCTTGTAGCAGAGGTTACCAGAATTAGAATATTGAGACATTCTCCTCAAACATAAGTGACGTCATACTTTCTAGAAAAAACTCAGGAAACTAATTGCAATTGTTACAAACTTACTCGCAGTTTTTTACATATGTTTTGCTGATCATCTTACTATTTTTTGTTGGTTCATCATAACATAGGAACTAAATGCTGATTGGCAAAGGCAAGCGTCAGGGCTGCTTGTCTCAATTGGATCACATTTTCCTGATCTTGTAAGTCAGATTTTCAGTTTTTGTCTTTTTCCGTTTTGCTAATTTAATGGGGGCATTCTGGATAGTTCATTTAGTTCCATGTGACTTTACATTCCTGAGTTGTTGCCTTTTGCTATAGACAAAAGTTTGCTGTAATAAGGTAACTGTGCAACATGATTGGTGATGAGACGCATTTCGAGCAGGGCTCCGCATATGTGTTATTCTAATTTAAAGAATAATAAGTATCCTGAAGTAGGTGGTTAACTTTGATGGATTGCTTGACACAAGATTGGTTGCTGTGAGAAAACCAAGATTGGTTAACTTTCATCTGTAGTCATGTTAGCATATGAACTCAGGCATTTAGATAGTGCCATGTATATATATATATATATATATATTTTTTTTTTTTTTTTCCTTCACCAAGATATTATTATAACTATTTTTTTGGGATATGGTTCAAGTTATTTGTTGTTCTCTAGTGTAATTTTGATATGTTTTTCTTGACATGGACAGATGATGGAAGAAATTTTCCTTCATTTGTCTGGTCCGGCTTCAGCTGCGCCTGCTATGGTTCAAATTCTTGCTGACTTTGCCTCATCTGATGGTTAATTTCTAACTCTCATCTGCTTTCCCATTTTTGTTGTTCCTCATGCTGTCATATTTATGGACATTGCAATTCTCTGATATTTAGAAGTACTTTCATATTTCCTTTGAAGCTTTGCAGTTCACTCCACGCCTGAAAGGTGTGCTTTCAAGGGTGTCGCCTATTCTTGGGAATGTTCGGGATATTCACCGACCAATATTTGCAAATGGTACAGTGAAAATTTTGTAGTCTGTTTTTCATTAGGGAGTGAAACTTGTTTGTGAAAAGTGCCAGTTTTCATCCTTTATTTGATAAGCTGACTGTTTTTCTGTATCGTGTGGCTAGTTATTTCTAGTTTGGTCTAGTAGAAGGGTTATCAGGTCCAAGTCTGTTCACTTTCTGAACCAATATGGCAATGTAATGTATACTCACAGAAAATTCAGATATTGACCTGTTGATCTGTACATGTTAACACTCTCTGAAATGGTGGAAAATATGATAAACACATCATGCAATTTGCATCTGCAGTCATATCATATACAAGGAAGAGGCTGTATATTTCAAATATCATAGCTTGTCTCTAAAACCATCTTACTTTTTCTTATTTGTCTCATATATGAATCGTTGACTTTTTTTCTAGCATTTAAGTGCTGGTCTCAGGCAGTGTGGCTATACATCACAGATCTCACCTCAGATTCTCCTCTTGACAAGGATGTCATGTGAGACCACTTTCTTTTTTTTCTGTTTTCTTTCTGCTAGTCCTTGTGTTGAACGCACTAAAATGAAGGGCTTCATCTGCTGTAGGTCATTTCTGAATTCAGTTTTTGAGCTATTGTTGAGAGTTTGGGCAACTTCCCGAGATCATAAGGTGAGTTTGTGATCTCTTTTAGCATTATTCTGAACTTTAGGTTTAATATTATTGCATGTTCCAGTTAAAAAAATATTACTCTAAGAGATTACCAGGGTAATCATATGTTTCATTACTGCTCATAGACTGTTATTTTTTATAAAAAATGACGACAAATGAGAGAATGCATCTGTATTTATATATCAAAGAAGAAAGGAAAGTTTGTTTTGTGGAGTTATCATTCCCTTAGTAATGTTTCTTTGATATTCAGAATACAGAGAGATCATTTTTCTTAATATTTTGCTAGTTGGTTGTCACTTGATTTCCAGACATCCCTCTTGACTTTAAAGTTTGCTGAGTTAGTTGCTTATTTTCTGCTGAGTAAGGTACGAGTATCTACTGTCGAGGCTCTGGGTCAGATGGTCGGTCTTATCACACGGACACAACTAAAATCAGCATTACCGAGGCTTATTCCAACAATACTGGAACTGTAAGTTCTGTTTTGGATTATATTTTCCGTTCTGTGATCTATCTCAAGATTTAATTCGCAGAGGCCCATAGCATATGAACTTCGCTGTCTGCTTCGTACACTGTCCGACCAATCAAAGCTTCATTTAGTTAGGAAGAAGTGTGTAGCAAGGCATGGGGTGTTATATTTGTGCTTATATTTAATTGTAAAGGGGGCTATTATATATTTCTTTCCTTTCAGTTTTAGGTATAAGAAAGATCATGAAGATGCTCTTTTGGCGACATGTAGTCTTTACAATCTATTAAATGCCTCGTTGCTTTCTGAGTCTGGTCCTCCACTGCTTGAATTTGAGGTAATGATGTTTCTATCTATGACCATCTAGCACTAAATTATTTTTCTATGGTGGGTTTCAGCTAAGTTTTGTTTCTTTTCAGGACCTTACAATTGTTCTATCAACACTTCTTCCTGTGATCAGTATCAATAGTGAAAGCAAAAGGCGTTCAGGTATTTCAGTGGGACGAAAGGTAAGTCACTGATCGCGTTAATTCTACGGTGTTAATGCAAATAAATGATATGTATCAGGCCTCTTGTTAATCCCTTATTTTTGGGGTGATGTGTCATGTGTGTAGTATCAATGTTTTGCCTGTTGTTTATTGTTATTGGTGCAGGCATACAATGAGGTGCAGCGGTGTTTTCTGACAGTTGGCTTGGTTTACCCTGAGGATTTGTTTACATTTCTTCTTAACGTAAGTACATATTATTTAATGGATATGGGTCTGATATTCTTTATAATGCACTGCGGAGCAGTAAAATAATACGTAACAATCATATTAGACTGGAGCACTATTCCTTAGGCATGCATCTATGTGCTATTTTATATTGCTTTTTTTTTTTTTCACCAGAAATGCAAGTTGAAAGAAGACCCTTTGACGTTCGGTGCTCTTTGTGTCCTGAAACATTTGCTTCCGAGGTGTCTTTTTTTATCCTTTATCACTGTACTCCATTAATTTAGAGTTTATTTTCCATCCTAACTTAATGATGTTGCATTGCGTTTGAAGGTTATGTGAAGCTTGGCACCCAAAACAGTCAATTTTGGTCGATGCTGCAAGGTCTTTGTTAGAAGAGCAAAGTTTATCTGTTAGAAAAGCTCTTTCAGAGGTACTGATCTGGCAGATATTATCGTGTTTCACTAATAAAATATGCATGCTAAAAGCATGCCCACTCGTGATCTTGTTCTGGTTTGATGACAGTTGATTGTGGTCATGGCTTCACATTGCTATCTGGTCGGTCCATCTGGGGAGTTATTCGTTGAATACCTTGTACGCCATGCTGCAATAGGAGAGGTTGACGACGTGAAGGTAAGAACAAATAACATGACTAATTACTTACAATATAAGGTACAGTGCTCACATAAAAATTGGAAGAAATATGTGTGTGCTGTAGAAGGTAGAACAAGGAAGAGGAATTTTTTTTTTATTATTATTTTTTTTTTTTTTGACAAATTATATGATTACAGTGGTTTCAATAAAAAAAATTCGTTCCACAATTAAATTAGAATTGGAAAGAGAAAAGCCAAACATATAAAAAAGTTGAATGATGTTAAAAAAAATCCTCATGCTTTGATTTTGACTTCCTTCTTTGTTGTTGTTCATCTGCACTTTATGAAAATATGAGGGTTAGGCACCAAATATGGGTATTCTCACTTCCTGCTGAGTGTTCCAGTGTAGTGGAGAAATATTGTATTAGTTGCCATTATGTCATGCACTTGTCGTCTCTTTTAGAAAATAATTGAGCAAGGTGTTGAGGTTGACTCCTGGGTGTTGCTGTTTGCAAAACGTTTCCTAAACCTGGGAGCAGAATTGTTTGCTTTTTCCAAGTAGTGTGGTATTAATTCAAGTTGTGTATTATTGAGTTTTCTGACCACTGTGTAAGTGACATACGCTAGTGTTGTTTTGAGTACAAACTTAACTAAGTTTGTTGTACTGTCTGTTTTTTCTCGAGAAATTTACATGAACTACAAAAATTTCTTTTAGGCAAAGTGGGAGCCCGTTAGTCCAACACAGTTAAGAGCAGTTTGTGGAAAAGGTCTTCTGCTCTTGACTGTTACAATCCCGGAGATGGAGGTGCTGCAAATTTTTAACAGAATTTTCCTGTTTACTGAAACCTTTCAGATTTTAATGCTGAAAAAGTATATGAAATTGCAGTTCATTCTTTGGCCTTTCCTACTAAAAATGATTATCCCTAGGGCTTACACTGGCGCTGTTGCATCAGTAAGATCTTTCTTTTGTTGCCTAGATTGACTTTATGTTCTTTATTTTTATTTTACGTATTTAAACAGTATTACTAATATAATCTGATAGGTCTGTAGATGCATATCTGAATTGTGTCGTCGTAGATCTTCAACCACCCCCATGTTGATTGAGTGTAAAGCTCGTGCTGATATTCCTAGCCCTGAGGTGAATTTTTTTTTATCTTGTCATATGATCCATAAGATTTGTTTTGTATGGTAAAATGTCAAAGCTAAAAACATGTACGGACATATATGATAAATGCAGGAGTTGTTTACCCGTTTGGTAGTTCTTTTGCACAACCCTCTGGCAAAAGAGCAGTTAGCAGCCCAAATTTTGACGGTAAGTATGTGTCAGTAACTTCAGAAATCCTGTTATAGATAGGCACACTTTGTAAAGTGTAAAGGCTAGATCGTTATAAGGTCTGCTGTTTTTTAATAGCTCTTATGTGCTTCATCTTCTCAAACCATTATATCTTTCAAATTCTATCCTTCAGGTCCTTGGCTATCTGTCCCCTCTTTTTCCAAAGAACATCAGCATGTTTTGGCAAGATGAGGTACGCTGTTGTTTGCTCAAGATACTTTAGTTTCTTATAATCTTTTTTGGTATTCAGTCAGCAACTAGAGATCAATACATGGTCAGATTGCAAAATTTTATAGTATTTTTGTTCTTGGATCGTATTTCCACTTGTAAATATGACTTAAATTACGGCGCCTAAAGAGAGCTACTGAGTATTGTTGCTTTCTCTTACTTACTCATATTAGTTATTACAAGTGATCCTAACTATTTATCACGTTTGGTAAGCTCTAGATTCCAAAAATGAAGGCGTATGTATATGACACAGAAGATCTGAAGCTTGATCCATCTTACCAAGAAAATTGGGATGACATGATAATCAATGTAAGCTAATTTAACTGGTGTGAAGAAATTCTTCTGAGCTGAAGTTAAATTATAAAAATATATTATTTTTGATCTATCAAGCTTGTTGCATGTATTACTTCTAATTATTGTTCTATTATACAGTTTCTAGCAGAATCACTGGATGTAACCCAGGATGCTGACTGGGTTATATCTCTTGGAAATGCTTTTGCAAAACAATACAATCTTTATACTCCGGATGATGACCATGCAGCACTTCTACACCGGTAAGGTTCTTTGTTTTTAATGTTTTTCTCTGGCTCTTTGATTTTGTTCTCGTCTCTGATTAAATTTAAAGTATTTCTATTCCTTCTTGGTGCCCTATTTTGACGGTAGTTGTTGAGAAAAACTATTTGGCTTGGACTGTTGTTTTCTTCTGAAATCGAAGCAGCGTATGGGTCAAACTCGTAATCTTCAAAAATGAAAAAATGTAATCTGTGATTGACATTGCTTTAGGGGTTTTTATCCAGTGATTTTCTGATCCCTCATACGATATTATTGAGATCAATGGGAGAGATAGTTTGATGCCTATTTTGATTGATCTTTGTATGTACGCATTTACTTGTGTATTACACTATGTGGCTGAACTTTACTTGTGTATTACACTATGTGGCTGAACAAGCTTGTTTTAGTTATGGCTTCTAGTTCTTATCTTTCAGATTCTGATAGACGGCTAATAAGTTCTAAATGTGTCTGGAAGCTGCACATAGACTCCAATTTATAGCAGACATCTAATATATAGAATTATTAGTGCGGAACTGTCGTAAACGTCTTGTGATTTAATTTCAGGTGCATGGGAATACTTCTCCAGAAAGTTAATGACAGAGCATATGTTCGTGACAAGATTGACTGGATGTATGAACAGGCTGACATTTCTATACCTGCAAATAGACTTGGTTTAGCGAAGGCCATGGGACTGGTAATTTTAGTGCACTTATCTTTTTTGGTTCAGAACTTGATATTCAGCCTATGATTATACGTTAATATGCTAATTGATTGCGTAGGTCGCGGCTTCTCACTTGGACACTGTACTGGAAAAACTGAAAGTCATTTTAGATAATGTTGGACAGAGTATTTTCCAAAGGTTTATCTTGCTTGAATTAATGAAATCATTGCTGCATACACTTCCTAGTGGTGAACTGTAGATACGCCTGCATATCTGCCACTCATTGTCAAATCTATTACTTTCCTTTTCTCTTTTACTTAACACATATTTCAATAGTGGAAGGCTGTATTATGAAGGTTTGTAAACTCTAGCTAACTATCCAAGATATATCATCACGTATCTTTATGTGCATTTAATGGAACATTTTAAAGCTGAAAATGCCGTAGCAGAATATGTTGTATCAAAAGGTTCCTTACATTAGTAAGTTGTTTCTTCATTAGTCATATTATAGCTTCCAGGTATTCTAGAATTGGTCATGTATACCACATGGTTGTAAAAATTTATGACACAAAACTGACCTATATTCATGTGTCAATTTGTAGGATCCTATCTCTCTTCTCTGAGAGTTACAAAACAGAAGACAGTGATGATATACATGCCGCTTTGGCTTTGATGTATGGATATGCTGCAAAATATGCCCCCTCATCGGTTATTGAGGCCAGAATAGATGCTCTTGTCGTATGTGTTTAAACTTTCTTTAGAATTGCATTTCTTTTTATATTGTAGTCTTCCAATTACGTCACTACTTTTCCTTCCATGATCTGAATGTATGCTTCAGACTGAAATTGAGTCATATGCTAGGAAAACTCATCTAATGACTTAAAAATTGTATTAGAAGTTGGAAGTCTGACTACTTTTCTCTGATAAAACACTGATTTATGTTAAATGTAGAGGCCTGGTTATGTTGCTCCATCACCACTTCTGTTTCCAGTTTGCAATATAATCACATTTCAATTTTTGTGTACCGCAGGGCACAAATATGCTTTCACGGCTTCTTCATGTGCGGCAACAAACAGCAAAACAAGCTGTTATAACTGCTATTGATTTATTAGGTTAGTACGGCGTTACATATAGATAAGTGTGATGACTGATCAATTTCTTTCTCTCTTTGATCTCTTCTATTAAGTTACACCGCCCCCATGTTGTTTGGGTGTACTGGTCGGGAAATCGTGGCAGTATTTAAGACCCTGATCTTTTGTGTCTTTGTATGAAGGTCGTGCTGTCATAAATGCTTCTGAAACTGGTGCTATATTCCCCTTAAAAAGAAGAGATCAGATGCTTGATTTTATATTGACTTTGATGGGTCGAGATGAAAATGAAGGTTTTGCAGAATCTAGTCTCGAACTTCTACACACTCAGGTATGATAATCTATGGCAAAAATCTGGACCATGTGGCTTTCCTTTCTAACAAGCAGATACCATTTCTTTTTCTGACTAAAATCTTATTTAGGCTCTCGCTCTAAATGCATGCACAACCTTGGTCTCAGTCGAACCAAAGCTGACGGTTGAAACTCGAAATCGTGTCATGAAGGTGATTAGTTTCTGGATTAAATGTTGTTTACAATCTCTTTATATTCCCTTTTGAATTTATGCATGTTTTCTTGGACAGGCTACATTGGGATTCTTTGCTTTGCCTAACGATCCTTCGGAAGTCATCAGTCCCCTTATAGACAATCTTGTGACTCTCTTGTGTGCCATCCTCCTTACAAGGTATTTTCTTGATAAGTTTAATTTCATCCATTTTTAATGAGGCTCTAGATTCTCTGAATTTTGGACAACTTAGTTGTATGTTTTTTTATTCTGTGTATTATATCCATTGATGAGATATTTTCTGAAAATGTGAAGTCTTGGATGGATATTCTTAATATAACATTTTTCATGTTCTAGGTTTCTTCGTGCAGGTTGTACTTTCCATTACTAGAGGACATGATTTCTAATTGCTTTTCTCTTATAAGTTCATTGATCTGAATTCATCACCGTTTATAACTTAAATGTTACTTCTGTTAGATCAGATTCAGTGATTATGGTAGTGAATTTGCAGTAATTTCAAATTTTGAGTACTACTGCCATTGCATGTACAAATTTGAAGTGCCTATTTGTTCTGCTTGTTCATTGATATGTCCATGAACTAGTGGAGAGGATGGCAGAAGTCGAGCTGAGCAGCTTTTGCATCTGCTTAGACAGCTTGATCAATATGTTTCGTCACCCATTGATTATCAAAGAAAAAGAGGTTGTGTTGCTGTTCATGAGATGCTTCTTAAGTTTCGAAAGCTTTGTGTTGGTGGCTATTGCGCCCTTGGCTGTTCTGGGGATTGCCCACATAGAAAGTATGTCGACCGCAGTATGCAGGGGAATTTTTCAAATCTACCATGTATGAATATATCCTTAACACAATTTATTAGTTATCTGTGCCATTCATTATTTACCAGCTAATTAATTTTGTTTGTTTGATCAACAGCTGTATTTTTATTTCCTGACCGCGAGGTATTGTGTTTGGGAGATAGGGTCATAACTTATCTCCCACGCTGTGCTGACACAAATTCCGAAGTTCGAAAAATTTCTGCACAGGTATGTGATTTGCACTTGCTTTGATCAACTGTGTCATAAATTATGGGTGGTCATTTCATGTGAGTGTGGCACTGATGTTTTCTCCTATAATTTTTGTTAGATTCTTGATCAGTTCTTCAGCATTTCCCTTTCCCTTCCAAAAGCTGGACTATCAAACGGGTTGGATTCTGAAGACTCCTACAAAGCCCTGTCTTCCCTTGAGGATGTCATTGCTATTTTGAAAAGCGTAAGCGTTATGTCGTTAGGCTCAGAGTAATCTCGTTTACTTTTGTATGCTTCATGCTCAGATGTCAGATTTCTTCCAATCTACTTTCAGGATGCCTCTATTGATCCATCTGAAGTATTTAACAGAATAGTATCATCCATTTGTGCTCTTTTAACGGAGGATGAGGTTTGTTTCCTTCCTTCTACTGTATAAATTCTGGTGTCATTAAATTGTCAAGGTCCAATTATGTTTGTGCTATGTCATGTAGCTTGTAGCAGCCTTGCACAGTTGCAGTGCAGCTATCTGTGACAAAATCAGGCAATCTGCTGAGGGAGGCATCCAAGCGGTTATTGAGTTTGTTTCAAAAAGAGGCAGCCAGCTTAGTGAAAACAATATATCAAGGTACATCATAGCTTGTTGTCATAGGCGTGATGTAGTCCTTTTTTCTGCATTGTTATTTGATGACCTTGTTCCATCTTTTTTGTTGTGCGTCTCTTCTGCAGGACTACTCAGTCTTTGCTCTCGGCAGCAGTTCACATAACTGAGAAGAATTTACGTGTTGAAGCTATTGGAGCTGTATCCTTTACTTAGTTCTGTTGGCATATTCGCTTTTAATGTAAATTCGCTTTTAATGTAAATGTGATAATACTATAACATAAATATCACTAGCGTTCATCTCCTATTCTCTTGGTGTATTACGGCTTACCTTAATCATATGAAGATCTCTGCACTAGCAGAGAACACGCAATCATCGATTGTGTTTAATGAAGTTTTGGCTACTGCTGGGAGGGATATAGTGACAAAGGATATAACTAGGATGCGTGGTGGCTGGCCAATGCAAGATGCATTTTATGTAAGTAGCTCTCTCTCTAAAACTATGATACACTATGAAATAATTTTTTTTTTATCTTTCTTTTCTTTCATGGTTATATCATCTTGTACGAAAGTTTTATGATATCTTGGGCATAATTGACCGACTTAAAGTTAGTACTTGTAATATACACCACTTAGAATGGTGAATAACATTTTAAGCAGTACCCATCTTCTTGGAACTGTGATTGTGCCTGCAGCGTGGGGTTGCTTATGAGAATCTCCTGTTTGGGACTATTTGATCCTGATTAGTAATGCTCGGACTGCTTAATAATCTCTTAGTCCCAAAGAAGCATCGTGTTCCCCATGTGTTATCGGTTCTAAATGCTTAGGTTTACTCTTTGTGGTGATACGCTTATATAGCTTCTATCATGTGCTACTTCCTTCTCTCACATTTCCTTTCTGCGCTTGGTTATCAATTGGCCTGTATAAAGTAGTTGGACTATTCCTCTCATTGTGGATAATATTTTGATGCAGGCTTTCTCTCAACATACGGAGCTTTCAGTTTTGTTCATGGAGCACCTAATATCCGTTCTCAATCGTAGTTCATTAGTTAAAAGTGATTCACACAAGGGAGAGAATAATAGCTCTTCTTCCGAAACACACGTAGAAGATGATATTCTTCAAGCCGCCATTTTTGCTCTCACTGCTTTTTTTAGGTACCTTTCATAAACCATCAATTCTGCCTGAGAATGTGATGCATTTTTGGTGGCTAATATAATCAATTAACCAGAGGTGGCGGAAGAATTGGAAAGAAAGCTGTTGAGAAAAACTACTCTCCTGTTGTCGGGGCACTTACTCTTCAACTCGGAAGCTGCCATGGACTTGCAAGCTCTGGTCAGCAAGATCCATTACGGTAACTCCGCTATATTCAAGAGACCTATCGGCACGTAAATATTGACACTGTTATTTAAGTAAAACCTTTGTTACTATTTTTTCCCTCTTGGCAGAGTACTTCTAACTTCATTTCAAGCTTTCTGCGAGTGTGTTGGTGATTTTGAGATGGGAAAGGTAACTTAACTTGTGACTAAAACACTAATCTAGTTCTATTCAGTTTCCACTTTCCAGTATAAACTGATACCTGTCTTTGCCTAGATTTTGGCTCGTAATGGGGAGCAAAGGGAAAAAGAAAAGTGGGTTGATCTTATTGGCGATATTGCTGGATGCATTTCAATTAAGAGACCGAAGGAGGTACCTAGTTATTGAATGGTTACAGTTGTGTTTCTAAATGTCTTTGTAGCCTAATTGTTGTGTTTCACCAATTGATCATTGGTTCATTCGTTGAGTCAATTGTGGCAACATGGATTTTGTTATAACCACTCTTGTGGGGAAGTCATGGATGTGAAGATATTTCAATGTAGTTTAAGACACATGGGGATTCTTTCTGTCTGAAAAGGAAGGATTGAGTATTAGGAAACCTTCTTAAGCAGATTACTGTAGAAAGAAATCCAGTTATGAAGAAAAGTGAGTTTACAGTTTCCCTTCACACTGAGTAAACTTAAGTTTCAGTACTGGATTTTCAGGTTCGACATATTTGCACGATTCTTACGAAAGCACTAAACCGTCCACAAAGATTCCAAAGGGAAGCTGCTGCTGCTGCATTGTCAGAGTTTATCCGCTACAGGTATAATGTTTCTGATGTTCTTACAACTTTTCTTTCTCATTTTAATGTTATTTTCCACAAATCTAGTTTTCTGGAATTTTACTCGTCTTCGTGACACATCTTATTTAGTATATTCTGTTTGGAAAAGGAAGTTAAGGTCAGAGTGAAGATAACAGTTTTAGTCCTAGGTCATCTATCTGTGTATAAAATTTAAGGAAGGAAAGTGAAAGGACCGAAGCATCTTGCTTGACATGTATCATGAAAAAGGAACAAAGCACATCTCTTAGTACTCCATCCTCTTGAGTTTCTTCTGCTAACATCTCTTAGTTGCAGTGGTGATTTTAGCTCTGTAATGGAGGAGATGGTCGAAGCACTCTGCCGACATGTATCAGATGATTCTCCGACTGTAAGGCGGCTTTGTCTAAGAGGATTAGTGCAAGTAAGAATTTTTCTGAGCAGTTTTAATTATCTATCTTGATTGTCTAGGAGGACTAGTGCAAGAAAGTCTTATTCCGAGCCACTTTATTTACTTAGCATCATCTCCAAGTAGGTTTACAAGAAAGTATATACTACTGTTAGATTATGATAATGATGTCAGAAAATAATAATTATCATCTAAAGAAGGAATAATTTATTAGTTATGCAGGTGTGTTATCCTCTACTCAGTAATATATTCCCCCATATGTTTATTGCATAAATGATGCTAAGAGAGTTGTTTGAAACATATTCTAGAGGATAGCTAACAAGTCTTTGGAATACGGTTGTTTGCAAAATATAATTAGGTCTCTGCTGCTTTCTTTACCAAATTTATTGTTCGTGAATATATTTCTTAGTTGTTTTGGGATTTTGCCAGATGCCATCCGCTTGTATGAACCACTACACAACTCAAGTTATTGGTGTAATATTAGCCTTGCTCGATGATTTAGATGAGTCGGTGCAACTAACTGCTGTGTCATGCCTATTGTTGGTAATGTTCAAACACTATAACTCAAGGTTTTTGAACTTTGACTGTAGCGATTTGTTTGAACTTTTTATGCCTGTCTCTTTTTATTAGGTCACAGAGACAGCATCTAATGATGCCGTTGAACCCATCTTGCTGAATTTATCTGTTCGGCTTCGTAACCTTCAGGTACATTCCAGTTTTAAGTTATCTTGAAGGTTTTCAAACTATTAGCCCCACACGAAGTTCGTGAATAAGAGATTGTCTGATAATGATGTCTGATAAGATTAAATAAAAACTTTTAGTAAAAACTCGAGTTTAACTGTGAGAACAAATGCAGAACCCGTTGTCCAAGTTCACTAGACTGTTAGGTTCATTTTTTCTGATTGGAGTTCGTTTCCAATTTATAACAGATTAGCATGGACCCGAAGATGAGAGCCAATGCATTTGCAGCGTTTGGAGCATTAAGTAAATATGCTATTGGAGGACAAAGGGAAGGATTTGTAGAGCAGGTGACACATTATTTTTTTCATCTCGTTTTCAGTGATATGGATGATGAGGAATAGATATTTCAGTTTTCACCTAAATCTCATTGGATGATTATGCCTAATATCAGATTCATTCCACCCTTCCCCGCTTGGTGGTACACCTCCATGACGACGATCCTAGCATAAGACAGGCTTGTCGGGTAATTTCTCCATACCATATTGCTCCTTTGTTTGGTTTGATGTAACTTTTGACTCTTCATATCTGTTAATATTTGGATAGGGAACCCTCAAGCGGTTTGCTCCACTCATGGACATAGAGAATCATTCTAGCCTCTATGATTCACGTGCTTTCGGTTCTGACCATAGGTATGTCTAGCCATCCTATGAGTACCAAATCTATTTTGTGCACATTGACCACCTTTATCTTCTAAAGTTGTTTATATTTTCAGAAATGACTATGAAAACTTCGTACGGGACCTCTCAAGGCACTTGGTGCAAGAGTCCGAAAGAGTTGATACTTACATGGCGTCAACCATCCAGGTTTGGGCTTCTGTGACTATTCATTGCAGTTGCTAAATTCATAAACTATATAAAAAAAATATGGAACTGTATTGACAACTACCCGGTGCAGGCTTTTGATGCACCGTGGCCAGTAATTCAGGCAAATGCAATATACTTCTCCACCACCATGTTATCACTATCAGAGGATTACCACATAATCTCTCTCTACTACCCACAGGTATATTCAAGAAAGTAGATCTGATATTGTGCATAAGTCTTTATAACTTCTCAAGTCCGTCTCTTGTTCAGGTATTTGAAACGCTGGTTAGCAAGATGACCCGGTCGCAAGATTCAGTTGTGAGAGCGGCATGCTCATCAGCCTTTGGGTTGCTACTAAGATCAAGCAAGTCAACATTGTGGAGAGGAGCTCGACTTGATCGGACCGACTCAGGCAGAAAATCCAGTGATCCCGAGTCTGTTAAGAAATAATAGCATGCATGCGGTCGGGTGGCTAGTTTACTTAATAACTCGCCCTTGTGAATACCACCAATCGGTCACTGCGGATAAATATGGGGTTTGCGATATATCTTTATAGGTACAGTGTGCAAGTTGAAACCTTCCAGGTCTGTGCCCTGATGTGTTTGTTGTATAGTGCTTTATGTTTTTCACCCTGTAAGAGAACGGCATTTTGTGTTTCATCCTCGTTATCGAACTCAGGAAAGAAACTCTCTCACGGAAGTGTTATAGACTCTGGGTCTCCTTTGTTGATTGGTACTTTCGGTGCTTTTGGTAAATATAGCTGGTTTGAAAGAGTTGCACAAAATTGATTTTTGTAACACTATATTGTTTATATTGATTCTTGAGACTTGCGATAGAAGTAACTATCAGCGAGCCCCAAGTTGTTTGTGTGTAGAGTAAATTTTTTTTTTTTTTTTTTATCATAAATCCTTGTTGGAAGGGAAGATCATTAGAAGATGCAGAATGGAGTGTTGACCAAGAACGATCAACCCGAGTTGTGTTGGCCGAAAACAAAAAAAACTTGATAGTTCTTACTATAGTATTATCAGCATGGGTTCTGAAACTACCCATAAATCTCATCCTCTTCACTTTGTTCTCTTTCCTCTCATAGCTCGAGGCCACATGATTCCCATGGCTGATACTGCTAGGCTCCTGGCTCATTGCGGTGTGACCGGCCATAACCATGATCTCGACACCTCACAATGCAGCGAGGTTTAACAATGTCTTAAACATAGGGCATCATATCAAGTTTCCATCTGGGAAGTCGGTTTGCTGGATGGGCTGGATAACCTAGATTTGGTGGCATTGAATGATTGATAATACCTTTCTCATGGTCGAGGAACCAGTTCAGAAGCTCATGGAGCAGATTAGTCCTCGATCTGGTAAAGCATTGTCCATTGGACCTGTTTCCTAGCTTGTGCATGCAAGGTGGAAGCAGATAAAGCTGAAAGGGGAAACAAAGCGGCCATTGATCAAGAAGAGTGCCTTTGAACGGCTTGATTCTAAGGAATGGGGTCCTGTGCTCTACGTTTGCCTAGGAAGTATTTGCAATCTTTCTTTGTTTCAGCTCAAGGAGCTTGGGGTAGGCCTTGCATGAGGCATCCCAAGGACCTTACATTCGGGTTATAAGAGGCTGGGAGAAAACAAAGAGTTAGTTGAGTAGATCTCAGAGAGCGGATTTGAAGAAAGAATCAAAGACAGAGGACTTCTCATCAAAGGGAAAACTCGGAATGACAAGATTTGTAATAACAAGGATAGAAATCCATGTGAGCTAGTGAAAAATTAGTTTAGAGTGAGGCTCAAGTATGAACAACAAAAACTACAGTCGACCATCGTGAGGCCTACCATGCTTTCTCACTGGGCGTGGTAGAGGTTTCAAGTAGTCATCATTGTTATATGGTTCTTGAAAAGATTTCTCGTTGTTTCTCGGCTATGCATGGTATATTATTTTCGGATAATAGTGGGAGTATTTATGGGAGGAATAAGGGCGAGGAGAAGCCTCTCATTGTTGTAGGCCGAGTTTGAACCTGATCTCATTTGGACAATCCTATGTATGTTCGAATATAATAAAATTGTGATGACGTTTTCGAAAATTCTAGATGAAGCCATGAAGGTCCAGAATATTTTCTCCTCTTTTCTTTCTCTCATATTTCTCGCTCTTTGAATTACAAAAAATGTTTGACCAAAAAAAAAAATATATATATATATAGAATTGACACGAATACCACATTTTAAGTGACACTTTTCAAATCTACCACTATTTTTCTTTCAAATGTA
>OVAF01001681.1:0-19987 GCA_900406245.1 Odontarrhena argentea | reverse complement strand
GAAACCCGAAATACCCGCCCAGAACCGAACCGAATATCCGAATGCCCAGGGCTACTTAAAATCCCTAACTCTAATCAAACCCCGATAAAGAATCCCAAATCGAGCCACATATTAAATTTTTGGGGTCGAATACAATACCTCAACTTCTGGGCTTATACTCGGCTCACATGCACTCGATTTAGCAAGAGAATGTCAAAAGTTGGGCGTATTAAAGTGGTAAATACTGTCCACTTGGTGTATTATTAGAGTGGAATTTTGGTGGACGTCAACGTGTTGTTGCCTTCTCTTATCTCGTTTTCAACACTCTTACACAAAGAGACAGAGGTGCCAACAAATTGAAAAATGTATTATCATCAATCTCTGCTTTTCATCATCTTTTCTCCCTCTCGCCCATAAGGTTCACGGTCAAGTTCCGACCCGCGAAGTCGTTTGGCAAAAAGCTGACTTCGTCGGCGGCGAAGAGAAGAAAGAGTTTGTTGACATTCTCTATGAGAAAGCTCTTGTCCAAGGCAATGCAAAGGTTTGTGCTTGTAAGATGTTTGATGAAATTCCTGTGAGAATTTAATACAGTAGTGTTATTCTTTCTGCAGATTACTATAAACCGCCCAGAGAGAAGAAACGCCTTCAGGCCTCAAACTGTGAAGGAGCTTATGCGTGCGTTTATCATACTCACCGGCAAGGTAACCAAACTACTTACGTCAGTGTCTAGTTATGAGCTTTGTGCTGATTTTCAAAATCCTACTTTGGACTTAATTACTAGTATTCCTCTGTTTTGGACTTAATTACTAGTATGTCAATGGTACAGGGAACCAAAGCATTTTGCAGTGGTGGTGATCAAGCATTGACAACACCAGATGGTTATGCTGATCCCAAGGATGTCCTTGATCTTCAGGTATGTCCTCAATCTACTAGACAAATATAAATTTTGGGTTTCCTCATCCTAGTTTGATTCATTTATTTTCTTCCTTCCTTCTTCTGTTTGCACTCAGGTTCAAATCCGCAGACCAATGGTAACCACCTTCAAATTTACTGTTGGTTTTAAATCTATGCATCTTTGTACTGATCTTGGATCAACTACCTCTTTTATTATGCATATATTGCACTTGGTCTGTGATCTAACCATTGCAGCTGATAATGCTATTTTTTGGTCAAAAACGGGTCCTAAGGTTTCCCCTCAGGCCTTTGCTTCTGTCTTGAATGTATTGGAACCAGAGTTATTGCTTACCCTCATTGATCATGTGGACTGGCTTTCTGTTTGCAGCTGGTTATGGAAGTTCCTTCATGTCTCAACTGGTAATGTCTTGATAGAACTCACTGATTATGCAATAGACCATACCACAGTTAACAGTGGTGGGCTAATCAAACTGTCTCTTAAAAAAAACAGGTTGGCCCCATAAAGGCATGAGGAATGTGGTTCATGAAGAGATTCTACACAGCATCTGAAGCAGAAAACATGGGACTGATTAATACAATTGTACCGGTAAGTTAATCAGTAACCCGATGGTGTTATAACCAATTGCTGGTAATTGTTTTGTTTCTTCACTGAGACATTTTTCTGTTCCAGCTCGAGGATTTAGAGAAAGAAACTGTGATATAACGCAGAGAAATCTTACGGAATAGCCCAACTGCAATCCAAGTGTTTAAGGCAGCACTCAATGCAGTCGATGATGGCCATACCGGGCTTCAGGTACCCCCTTCAACCAGCTTGCTTAGTCGTCTTCCGTTTTACAGGAACAAAATCTTTTAGTCGAATTTGCAACATTACTCACAAACTCATTGTAGGTATATTAACTTGTGAGCATATACAACTGTAAAAAAGGATTTTACAAACTTTATTTGGTACAGGGTCTAAACGGTGATGCGACACTCTTATTCTATGGAACCGAAGAAGCTACTGAAAGATGAACGGCTTATATGCAATGCCGACCACTGGACTTCTCTAAATTTCCCCAGCGACCTTGATCTCACTAGTAGCTTAATTCAGGTGTCTTCATACATCATTTTCCCTCATTTCATTGGAAGCTTTTTTTCGTTTTGGTTTGTTTTGTTTACAAAATTGATTGCTGGAATAAGTTGTACTTGGAATATCATAGAAACTATGAAGTTTGAATAAATAGACCGGCAATTACATTCGACATAAAAAACTTTGTATTACTACATAAGTGGAATGGAAGAGATAACATAAAGGCAGATACAAACGTTTGAATTTATAGCATCAGTAACTCATTGTCTTTTCGGTATTGATAGGCACCAAGAAAGTTTCAGGTAACGGAGACAGAAGTACAAGGTTGTTCTGGAAAAAAAACAATCATAAAAGCCCTAGACATTTATCATAAGCGAGAAATTGGAAATGGATCATTAACTCTGATCAAGAATTGCTGCTACTGTTTCCTTGGACTCCTTCAAGAGTTTAATACTGTTATTCAGCTTTGCTCTTTTGCTTGCTATCGACGGGGACTCCTCCAGAAACCTCTTCACCCCGACTCCGCTACTGCTTCTAGTTCCCACCAGTTCAGCTACCATCTCTTTCTGAAACTCCTTGTTGACAAGATTTTTCACGGTGAATTGCAAATGCAGCGCGAGGTTGTCCACGATTCTTCGCAAGACTATAGTCCAGTATGAAGAAATCTTTATCTTCATGTCGATAGCCTCTTGCAGCAAATGCGCGTGATACTTTCTTAGATGTGAAATCTTAACATCTCCAAATCCATCTAAGGAGAAGTGCTCTGGGTTTCTGGGGTCATGTAGAACAGAATTTACAAAATTGTGGGTTGAAGCTGTCTTCTGAGTCCAGGATTCCATGTACTCGGGGTTACATGTGTAATCCGTTATCTTCTCCACCTCAACAATCTCAGTCACTCGATTCACAGAATGTTCCTTCATCTTGCAAATTAGATTTCGACCAGCTCGTCTGATGGAAGATTGAATCTGAGGGAAGTTCTCCGAATGCTTGGTGATGACTGATGAGAGGACAACTTCAATGTAATCCCATATGTCTGCAATGAACTCGAGCGGCTTTTTGTATATCGCATCCACATATTGTGAGAGTAAAGCTAAGAAGGCTGATCTTGGAAGAAAGTTAGGTAAGCCAACATATTTGCATTCTTCAAGGACCTTGATTTCATTCATCAAGAACTCGGTTGCATCCTTGGGTTGTGCTAGTAGATCATCAGAGAACTGGTTTAACATTTCGGCCAGGCGAGCGGTACAATGCATATTGTTCTCCTCTGGGAACTCAGAGAAATCCCCTTGAGCAAGGATTCTTATGAGAGACTGCTGTGCTGAACTAATGATGTCCATTGATGCCATCAATGCTTCTCCAGTAGAAGCTATTATCACTGGCAGTTTTTTCATTTCAAGGACACTGAATTCCACCCTCTCATTGATCTTCCTTTCGATTTCAGGCAAACACCGGGTGATCATTGTTGCCTGAATCTGCATTAGCCTGTTAGCCAAAACCGGGATGCCCACAATGTCCTTGTCAATCATAGAGAGCAATGGATGAGTCCTGAAAAGTAATTCCTCTTCCTTCCTCGCTTTTTGATATGTCTCATCACCTATGCGGTTTCTAACACAGATGTATCCCAGACCAATACTCACATCGTCTGCAGTAACTTTCTGCAAGAGACCTTCAGGAGCCTTGTCAGCTTTTGTCACAACAGCCAGAGTCCGCTCACCAGTTTGGTCAACTTGCCTCGACATACGAATAGATTCACAGGTGGCAAATTCAACGGTTGCAGACAGAACATTGAGGATGATGGATTCTGTTGGTTCAATGTACTTCCTGATCATCCTGGTAATCTGTTCATAGATGTCTTCTGCCTGTCCTTTCAGCGGAACTGGAGTTATACCTGGGAGATCAACCATAGTAAGATCAGGAACATCTGCCTTCTTCATATGGAGCGTTAAGGGAGTGTCCGAGACACCTTTACCAGACCCTGTATGAGATAGTAATCATAGTCAAGAATATGCAAACACACGTATTTAAGAGGACTTAGGGTTAAACCAAAGGTACCAGCAATATCGTTTGTTGCAGCACAAATAGCTTCAGCGATGTGTTCCTCATCAGTTTTGACTATTTTGTTACTGTACTCTAGCCAGACCTCAGATTCAGGGCCAAGACTTCGCCGAAGCCTCATCACAAGAGGAACCCTAGTACAGATTCCTTGCCCACGAGGCAAACTAATTCCTGCCAGGGACTCAAGAACACTTGACTTCCCCGAAGACTGGTCTCCAACCACAACAATGGTCGGAAGTTGAATTTCTTCTCCCAACACGTTCAGGTTCCTCATCTTTTCTATTGTGTCAAACAATGGCCCGATCCGATCGTTGTAAGAAGATACAATTGGTGGCTTCGTACTATCTCCCATCTTTTTCTTGAGACAAAAGAAAGACAGGAATTAGGGTTTAGATTTGTTGTTGTTGATGATATTCATATATATATATATATACATATATAGATAATTCATGAACCGCACAGATATTTGAATTTATAATTTATAAAAACCTTGCAAATTAGGTATAATTAGTAATTGCTCTATAGATTTTAGATCGTGCATAACCGAATTAGAAAAATTCATTAAAATGATAAAACGATTAAGGAAAAATTAATTAGAAGTCTCACTTATTTATTTATTTTATTTTTTTCTAAGAATATAAATTCTCTGAAAATTTAGGTTTTACATTTCAAATCCAAATCTTAGACCTATGCAATTGGTTCTATGGCAAAAAAAAAAAAAAACTAAAAACAAAAAAGAACATAAAAGCAAATGCAATTTGTAACGGGAAAAATGTCATGAAAAAATCACGAGCTTTCAGATTTAAGGCCATTTAAAGCATAAATTTTATCTTCGACCATTTTAAACATGAACTTTCGTTAGCATTTTTAAAAATCATCAACTTTCGTTGGCCAAGTCAAAACGAGCATGATGTTAACTTCTTTAACGGAGAGATTAACGGACGTTATAATGTTATGACTTCGGTTGGGGTTAAGCAAAAGTCTAGTTGCGGCCCATTTTAAAATTTTTTATTTTCGGCCAATTTTTCCAAGAATATTTCTTTAGACGTTATGTTTTGTTTGTCTACCAATTTTTTTTATTTTTCTAGATTGTAGTCTTGTAAAACTTAAGGCCGGCTCCGTTAATTGGTTATTCAAAAACTGTATATATTCTCAAGTACAGCACTTCCTAATAGTTAATCGATGTGGGACTATTTAGATTGCTCGTTATTTAGGTGGTGAGACGTATGGATCGGGTTCGATACTTAACTTGTAAAATTGTGGTTGTTCTTCATCTTTACAAGTTCTCACATAATTTTTCTGTCAAAATTTTGGCTAATGAAAAGATATTGACATGTTTTCTATTCTTTTTTTTTGTTCAGAAGAGATTGACATGTTTATTACAGCTAAATTGACTGTAATATAGAACACAAACTTAGGTGCATTTCGAATCTCTACTGTAACAAATACCCGAAAGCCATGAAAAATGTGAAAATAGAGCCTAAAAGTGATGCTTCAGGCTCACTGTCCAAAACTTCTTGAGCTGTCTATTCCTCTGCCATATATCTCTTTCTTGTGTTCCCCAATCTAATATAAGCCGGGCAGTTCTCTTTCATTTTATCAGAAATTGCTATTAACTCATAAAGTAAAACTCCCTTTATTTCAGAAGACCCTTTTGCTGAGTGAGGATATAGTTATGGACCAAACTATTCTACTTCTTCAAGTACTTGAGACATCTCTCGGAGAAGACCCTTCTACTGATTAGTGAAATCGGAGGATTTCATACTGGACAGTACCGCTCTATATATCTCATCGAGTACTTGAGATATCTCTTGGAAAACTGCCTGTAATCTTGTTCTTACATTATAATGGAGCCAAGATCATCGAAAAACCAATCAACGGCAAAGGAGATTCTTGCAGAAGAATAACGCTGCGGTAAAAATTGAAGCAGAGGAAAAGTGAAGAAGATGATATTAAAGTGTGATACTTAGAGCTACCCACTAATTAAGCTTAGCCATGGAGGAGGGCATCCTTAGATTCACACTTTAGCTTTTATTATCTTTGTCACAACTCTGGTCTCCCACTTCCCTTTTTCGAAGAGCTTCTAAATATGTCCTTTTAGTCTCATCAATGATCTATTCCCTCTAAACACATCATTTCTTCTCAAGTACACAATTATGAACAGACGCATCAAGGACTGACTAATTCAGCTATCTTTCTAGGTAAGACTAGTATCGAAACAGAATTTTCAAGTACACAAATAAGAACAATGAGGAACCAGCCTTTTGGTTCTTGTCAAGTCAAATACCAAACACATTTAGATTCAATAGATCACGTTGCTTTCTAAGAACCCGAAAGCCTCCAGCTGATTCATATTACATTTGATGAACAAGCCATCTCTCGTTTCTATATTCAAATTGATGGGAGCAGAAATTAAACCATGGGAGCAGAAATTAAACCATACAAACCCAAACAAGGTTGATAACTTCATTCAAATCAAATGCACATATTATGCAACGAGTCATGGAATATGTTGACAACCACGACACTGGACTAGAGTAATTCATTGCCTACAACAGCTTATGTTCCCCTCCACATATCCTTACAATGTCGGGTCCAACAAATCCCGATGCAGAAGAAAAGGGAAAGCATTCGCCAAACATATGAATCTGAAATTAAGATTGAAGGGAAGAGGAAGGCACCATTCATTGTTCCCTTTCGCATCTTTTTCAGTTGTGTACACTTTAAAGAAGAACGGAATTATTCTGACGGATCTTCGAGCTGACCAGTAGACAAATCATTTATGTGTGGATACACTGCCTTCTCATCTAGCTGGTTTTGAGCCCAAATCAGCATCTTCAACAGGCTTGGGAGTTTGGGATCTGTTTGTTCACAAAATTGAGTAGGTACATCAACCGCTGATAATATGGGAAGGTTTCAAGAAGAATCTGGATGATACATTTGACCAGTGAAGGAATGAATGATATATATTCTAATTGCAAGAATAAGCTTTTCACATAGACTCTGAAACGATGATAATATTTGAGTATAACATCAGACAGTTACCTTTTTCATGACTCTGACTTGTAAGAATTGCTGCGTTTACTTCAGATGCTGTCTTAAGACGATGGGAAATGTCAAGAAGCTCTTTAACTGGGCAGGTAGAGGCATCTTCGAAGACAAGTAGGGCTACAGTTTTTTCCAATTCTTCAAGAAACGCTGGCTTCAGAAAAAGAATCAACAAATTTCATAAATCATTAAGATGAGTTTAAAACAGGTATTTGTGCAGTCAGTGAGCAATGTAAATAAACACAGACTTACATTTTCTTCGCCACGTGGCGCAAGTTCCTCCTGAGCAAACTCCAAGGCCTCTTCTGCCTTCCCTAGCCGAATTAGTTCAATCAATCTCTGCTGCTGAAGATGAAAAAACAGCGCGGGATTTGTGTCCAGTATCTGCAAGCACGGGTTCAAGGCAGGATCAGATTTTGATTCTTATATACTAACTCTTCACACAAGGAGTAAAAATATGGATATGAAAAGAAGCATTGTACCTCAGGATTCAAATCATTAACTTTCTCAATAGCATCCTCGACATTTCCATTCTGGACAGCCTTTTTAACAGCCATTCTATCAGTGATGGTGGCAAGATCAATCTCAGCTGTTTTCTCGATAAGGCAAAACGGAAAAAAGCAGCAGATAGCCAAACATAATTTTACAAAAAAGAAAACTTGAGAAAAAGGATACGTCTAGTTCCAGATTCCCTTTGGAATTTCTCAGCAGCTTCAACAAATCCCTCAGTCACAAGAAAATTCATCACCAGAGTATTCATATCCTCTTTCCTAAGCTTTACAGCGTTTACTTTCTTTTCCCATTCTTCTCGTGTTATCACTTTCTTCGAAGTAGCCTATAGGGTTAAAAGATTGAATCTAAAATCAAAGAACGCAAGAACAGGCTCATAGAAGAAGTCAAAGAAAATCTGCATACCATATCTTCGTCGTCTTGTTCAAGCTGGTTAAAGAAATTCCGAAAGAGGGACATTAGAAAAGCAGAGTGGCTCTCATCTTGAATCAAAATTCAACCCAATTACAAAATTCTTACCTGATCCAAGTGAAATACTCTCCACAAGTTAAAATTGACTTTGCGGCGATCACTAGGGTTCTAATCAAAAGTTGGAGCTGCGATAACAAAAGCAACAATCAAGAAGAAGAAGAGTGTGCGGGTGTGTTTTGTTGGAGAGAGAAGTACCTGGAGAAGATTTTCTGCGAGAGTTGTGGGGTGGGGTGAATAGGATCGATTTGCCTGCGAAATTATCTTCCCTAAAAGAAAGAAATGGAGGTTTCGATTTTCGATAGAAAACAAGAGATCGGCTTTTTCTTTTGAGGATGGGAGGATGTTTAAGAACCGTTGATCCGGTTTATATGATTTTCCTGGCTCGGTTTCTTTCAGAACCGGCAATGATAAGAACAATGTCCAATGGGTTCTTTCAAGTTATAGGAGGGTTATTATTTATCGGCTCCGATTGGTAACCTCGTTTGGATTTAGCGGTTGGAGCATTTTCAGGCATTGCAAATAATCTTCGTTTAAAATTTTTTTCAGGAGATGACGGTTTGTTTGGAGATAGCGGTTAAGTATTTATGTGTGATTGATTACATAATTGCGGTTGAATAGTGCTCTTATATAATTTTTCAGAGATAAATATTATTTTAAGTAAATAATTGTTGTTAAAAATGAAAGTATGATAAGAAAGTAAATTATAATTTAAAATAAATAATTATTTAAATAAACAAAATTATCTTATAAAATAAAAACTTTTAAGTGGCCAATAAACATCAATTATTTGTTTTTTAAATATATTTTTATTTATTCATATGTGATCAACTCATAATGAAATATTTGAGATCCGTTTTGGACCCATTCAAAAATAGGATATGTTACGTGCATGAATACGAATATTTTTATCTGAAAACATGGATATCAAGATCTGATACAAATATGTTATTTATATGTGATGTAGTTTTACAATAAAAAGATATACATCTTGAGATATCATCAAATATAATTATTTATATAAATTTAATAGATTATGACAATTATAAATATTTTCTATTTAATTTTATTTATTATTTTTATTGAATAATGCTAGGTAATTATTTAATTAATTTATGTGTCTAATTTTTGATAATATCACTATAATTTACCGATAATACGAAAAGAAAAATGATTTTTTATCTTTTAATTAATAACAAAAATATCATTCATCTAAATACAGTTGATATATATAGGGTTATAATTTATAAAATAAATTTTTCTTCAACTCAGTTAAATACGCAAATAAATTGTACATATTTGTAGTTATCATTTATTTTTTAAACTTTTATAGATGTTTTTATTTCTCAACCGCTAAGGCCAAACGAACTTCGTTTGCCAAACTACCTAAAAAAACCTTCGTCTGGAAACGACGTTACAAACGACGTTTTTGTTCGTTTACAAACGAAATTATCAAACGAAGTTTCAAATGAAATGTTGATTGGTAACCCAAACGAAGTTTGTTTCCGAACGAACCTCATTTGAGGTTACCAGTACACCCATTGTATTTTTTTTTTCCAACGTTTCTTTTACCTTATGTAATTGGCCCATGAATAGAATCTTTGTAGACATGTGATTATTTAATGAAAGTTCTGTTGCCCAAATAAAATAAAACAAATAAATCTAAGGGTTGAAAAATCGCTAGGCGTTAATCGGACGGTCGGCTTATGCCATAAAGAAAATTGGAGATTAAACATGGATTAATCGGAGATTAGTTTCAAATTTTATTTATCATATTTTTTTTTTAATTATTAAGAATAAACATATAGTGATATTAAATAATATATATTATCAACTAAAGTGTATCCCATATATAACTATAAAAAGTATACACAGACTCACAGATATTGTATCTATAAAAATAAGATATATCAGTTAATATGTTTAATTCATTTACGTAACTATTATGTTTTACTAGTTTTAGCATGAAATTTAATTTAAATATACTAGAATCCAATAAAACCCCAATAATTCAAAATGTTGTAATATGCGTTTGAACAATAAAAAGAAGTAAGGATTTGAAGAATGGAAAGAGAAGGTTTAGGGGGTTATTGGTTCCTGAATTTTAATGGATTTGAAAATCCACAAATATTTGTAAATATACTGTATGTAGAATTCTTTGATTTCTAAATCATAGGAATTGGATTTAAAAAATCGAATGAACTGGATTTAAAAATCTTGTATAATGGATTCATAAATCAAACAAACAGATTGTAAAATAAAAAATAATGGAACCTCACTTAAATATTATGATAAAAACCTAAATGTAAATATGAATCTTTCATTTCTATTAGAAACTTCACAAGTAGGGGTGTCAAAATGGGTCAAAATCCATGGATTGACACATTTCAACCCAATCCATTAACCCTAATGGGTCAAATAAATGGTTCTAATGGATTAATGGATTAAATGGGTTATATGGTCAAATGGGTTAGGTCAAATAGATTTAATTTTTTGTAAGACAATTATATCTTATATTAATTAGTAACTATTTATTTTTTATTATAATTAGTTATTAAATATCTTATGGGTCATGGGTCGATTCATTTAACCATTTGATCCACTATATTAATGGGTCATGAGTCAACTCAACCCATTTGATAAATGGATTGGGTTGATCCATAACCCATTTAATAATGGGTCAAATGGTGTGGGTCAAAATCAGATTGGATGAACCATTTTGACACCCCTATTCACAAGTATGCACTTTGAAGATATATTATTTAATTTTTCCTAATGATTTTAATAATGGTAGTAGACACATAAAAAAAGTTGATTGGTCATACATATGAAATTTTCACAAAAAAAAAAAAAAAAAAATTATGCATATGCTAAAAAATATGAAAATATGTGAGTTGTGCTTTGTGAAGAGTTTAGTCCAAAGATGTTTTTTCAACAAACAATTTGAAAATAACAAGGTTTTACTAAGGATTTCAACATCTGTATTTATAACATGAAATCATTCTCAAATCCATCAAAAATCCATTCTAAAAAACAATGCATATCTAAATATTTGTTATTGAATAATAGTTGATTTGTATTTCGATTTTGAAAATTTTTAATTGAATTACACCGGAATTCAATAAGAATTTGAAAAATCATTAATTGAATAACACTTGAGTTCACTTGAATTTACAAATTCTGTCAAATCCTTAAACCAATAAACTTTTGTCCCACATCGATAACTCAGTGAAAGAGTAAGCTTAAATTTGCCTATAAAATGAAAGAGTACTAGCATAGTATTAATCCTAAGTGGGCTACATATGGCCCAAAACTTTCGAAAGGTTTGAAAATTTGACGTTCGATAATCGATTTAATTGGCGATTATACCAATATATCAGAACAACTGAGTTATTAATCAGTTCAACGATTAATTCACTAATGATGCCTTATTCCCGACGGAGTCACCACGCCGAACGCTAATCCAAGCGATTACTCCGCAATTCGACCGATTTTTTGAACAAGAAAAACACCTAACTTAATTTAATATTAAATTAATAATTTAAAATTGATAAAAATCTTTCACAATTGTCCATGCTCTAGTTAGTCATGGGCGTTCGGGTACCCGTTCGGGTTCGGATAAGATCCATTCGGGTTCGGGTATTTTGGAATTTAGGATCGAAGACTAAATTAGTATTTTATAGATATCCGGTTCGGGTTCGGTTCGGTTCCATGCGGGTTCGGTTCGGTTCTTAAGTTTTTTTTTGAACCGATTTGGTATCCGAAACACATTCGGATACGGTTCGGGTTCGGTTCGGATTCGGGTATTTAGACCAAAATGATCGATGGAAAAAATCTAATAAACACATTCAAGCTTTATGCAAAGGCTAAGTAATAAGTAATAAATAACTTTGAACCAAATGACAATTAAATATGTATAAAATCACAATTACACTTGAATATGTAAACATCAAACTTCAATAAGTAAACTTGAATAACCAAATGATAAGCAAACACCATACTTGAATCAAATGACAAATAAAATTGAACCAAAATGATAAGTAATAAATCTTAAAGCCAAATGATAAATAAACTCAAACTTAAAATCAAAGTTGAACCAAATACTCAAACTCAAACAACAAACTAGATTATCTAAAATAGTAGGAGTGAAGGGAAGGAGTTCGGGTACCCAACGGATCTCGGGTAATACCCGAACCGATCCGAAACCCAATTAGTACATAGCTCAAGTCCCATATGGATAACAAGCCAAGATCCAGATCCGATCCGAACCCGATTTTTCGGGTCGGATCCGGTTCTTATTTTCGGATTCGGATATTATGCCCAGGCCTAGCTCTAGTTGTAGAATTTGTTATTATATCCCTATGAACAATTAATATAACCGTAGGGTCATTATCTTTCGGAGATAATGATGAGAAGTTTGGAGGTCCAAAAAGATCAGGATCTTCCTTTGCTCTATTCAGACATACACTTAATAACCGGCTTTGCATAAAATGATAAAACAAGATGGTGGGATGCAAATTTACTTGGGCATGACAGGGATACAAGCATTCAATTAAGACCAAAATAGATAAAGTTTAGCTAATGTTGACTGGAGCGAAATCTTCTCAAGTGCTTATGTAAAAGGCCTTCAACTGGTTGAAATCATATGATCGACCTTATTGTTATGCACATAAGGTATGATAACAGGTGGATACTTTGTTTAGAAGTTCGAAATGAAATAAAAAAAGGTTTGCAAAAAAAGAACAATGTAAAAAAACTACCACCTGAGATGTTTCAGGAGTCTTTTAAGAAATGTAGAGGTGCTATTGCAAGATGGAGGTCAAGTCAGATACCGAGCTCACAAAAGGAAATACAAGAAGTCAAGGGTACCTCCTACACCAAGCGTATGATTCTTACCCTTTAGAATTTACTTATATAAATTAAAGTCAGAATTAAGTATGAAGTACCAAATGGAGGAGAGGTATTGGAGAAAAGGTAGGATTCAATGGATACACAGAGGAGATATCAACACCAATTTTTCCAAGTTAAAACAAGACATAGAAGGAATTTAATAAGATCATCTCTATTCCAAGATAACAGTGGTAGAATTTGGTTTGAGGATAATGAAATACAATGAGAAATTGTTCCATACTTTAGTGACTTATATATATATTCTTCCGAGTGTATTTGTAGTCCAGGTCTTCCACTTAGGAACAAGAGAGTAGCCAAGGAGATAAACACTTATCTAACAAAGCAAGTTACAAAGGAAGAGATAGTACATGCTTTAAAGTAAATGAACACCGACAAAGCCCCTGGTCCAAGTGGATTTACTGTGGGTTTCTACAAGCACAATTGACAAATATTAAGCAAAGGTGGTTGATTTCATTTTTCATTTCTATAGTACAATAGCTCTAACATCATAAATTAACCACACACATATATGTCTAAGTTAATGTCCCATTGAATGAAAGATTTTAGACTCATAAGCCTTTGTAATGTGTCTTACAAAATCATTTCAAAATTTTTTTTGTTGAAACATTAAATGGCTGCACTTAGTAATATCAAAGAATCGGCCAACCTTCATTCCAAGAAGATACATTATTAATAACATTATAATAGCACATGAGCTCATTTATTCATTCTAAACGAAGAACCTTTCGACTTCTTACATGCCTAGCAGTTAGACATTACAAAATCATTTGATAGGGTCAAATGGAAGTTTATTGAACTAATGATGAAGAAGCTTGGTTTTGCAGAACAATGGTTCATATGGATTATGATCACATGCATTACAACTATTACTTATTCTGTACTAATCAATGTGCCACCTACTAAAAGACTATTTCTGCAGAGGGATTCATCAAAGGTGACCCCATATCTTCATATTTATATTTGATATGCATAGAAGGGCGACCATCTTAAATTTATAAATATATCCATAGAAAATATCTCCATGGGTTTAGCATAAATAGCCCTTTAATATCCTTTTTTTTTTTTTTTTTTGCTAATGACTCATCCAACACATCACATGTGATCTTCTAAGTCAAAATTCCTTAACTTAAAATGTCTCAACCATGTTTGAGATCAATAGTTCCTCTCATGATCTTGTGCTTCTTTACTTATTCGTTTGTTGGAGATTGAGGATAATAAGGGAGTATTTGATTTTTCAAGGAAAATGATGGTCTATCTTGAATATCCTTAATAAAGCTCTCATATACCCAGACTTATGGAACCATGCCATAACTAGTCGGAAAAATCATCAGGTTCTCCCAGGAGTTAATCATCTGAAAGCTTAAAAGGAGTTTTCTTCAAACATGGGGAACAGTGATATGATTTACTAACAATGACATCATCCTTAATTTTAACCATCTTTGTTGCTTCGTAGATGCATCATGGTACTCTGAAGCTGGTTTTGGATAAATCATCTACCACCGAGAAGGATATTAACTTATTCAAGGTTATTCCTCAATCCAACTCGTTACGAGCCCACTTGAAGCAGAGGCATTGGCACTCAGAAGAGTGATGTAAAACATATGAAATTATTGAATCACTTGGATGTTACTTTTTGTGGAAACTCTAAAATACCGTACACAAACATCATCAACGGAAAAAAAAAAAAAATGGAAGAATGAGAACACATGCCAATTGCAACATACCTCCCAAAAAAATTAAAAATATAATGAATGTTGATTATATGTATGCATTCTCCATTCAGGCATATCAACAAAGGGTCCAATGAAAAAACACTAATCCGCAAGAGTGGAAGTGTGAAACTATACTATATCTTGAAACTCCATTGTATAATTATGACTTTTGTTTTATACCTGTTGTAATTCTTGCTCAAAATATACGGATACTAGGGGAAGGTCCGCGCCTTGCGCGGATTTGAAATATATTATATTGGAAAAATATATTGTAAGAATATATATATATTGATTAGGGGTGGGCCTTTTATCCGGATCCGAAGATCCGACCCGGTCCCGATCCGAAAAAGCACGGTTCGGATCGGATTCGGATCCGTTAAAATATCCGGTCGGATCTACATTTTTTTAAGCGCCGGATACCGGGTCGGATCGGATAAAATCCGATATCCGATGAGTATCCATTAGGATCCGCATATTAAAGGTCATGAAGTGAATAATATGACTTGGAGAAGCATGGAATGTTAGATTACTTATTTATTTATATTTTGATTTCTAGTTTTATTTGAACCTTCAATGGTATTTTATAATTCTGTCTTGTTTGGGATGTTGGATTACTACTTTGTTTCAAATCTTTAGTTTCTTTATGGTTTTGAACATATTAACGTTGGATTTCTTATGGATTTATGTTAGCAAGTTTGATTACGTCTATGAACTAAGTAAACACAAGTTTTATTTTTTCTAAGTTTGATTATGTCTTGTGTAAACTGGTAAGGTTTCATTCTTGTTTTCAATTTTCTTAACTTTGTTCGAAACCTTAATTTTAAATTCACATATATAATAAAACTAGTGTAGACTTAAGTTTATTGTTTATTTTGCGGATTTTTTTTTATGTTAATCGGGTAATTCGGATTAAAATGGATACATTTGGATATAAAAGTTTTGGTCCCGATCCGAAACCGAAATTTTTCGGTTCTTTCGATAAATACCCGAACCGACTTGGTACCGATCCGAATCCGATCCGAATTTTAAAATTATCCAATCGGTACCATTTCTCCTAAAATCGAAATACCCGAAATTCGAAATACCCGATCCGATATCCGAATGCCCACCCCTAATATTGATATATGTTGAAACTCTTTTATAGCTTGATGAAAATGTGTTGTTCATTGACAATTTGATCGATAAGTAAACTGCAATTTTCATAAGTAGTTAAGCAATTAGTTTTTGATATTTTACTACATAACAAATTTTTTTATTTATCACCTGTTTGAAATATATACATTCGAAAATGTTTTGGGAGAATCTCAAAGTTCTATTATTGTGTACACGTTTGAAAAATACTATTGGAAGGAGATAATTTTTAAAAGGTATAACTTTTTAAATATAAAATATTTGTAGGGTTTTAGGGTTTAATATTTAAGGTTTAGGGTGCATAAATTTTTTTTATTTATCACATGTTTGAAATATATGCATGTATCCTTTGATGAGTCCGAAAATGTTTTGGGGGAATTTCAAAGTTCCATTTTTTGTACAAAGTTACAAGATACTATTGGGGGAAGGAGGTAACTTTTAAGAACTATAATTTTTAAGTATAAACTATTTATAGGGTTTACTGCGGATCAAGTACGGTTTGTATAAAATAAAAAGAAAATAAATATGGTTTATAGTTAAATATTAACAGTAACATAGCAACAAAAAAAGAAAAACCAAAATTTGCCATTAAAATTGTGCTAAGACAAGCACCATTCATAATCTCAACGTTATTCATTATAGTACATGACTATTTGCAGCCAACCCTTTGAGAGGGACTAAAAAAAAATGAAAGAAATAGTAAATTGAGAGGGACTAAAAAAAAATTAAAAGAGGACACATGGCAGCCTTGAGACTAAAAAAAACATTAACAGAGGACACATGACATCCTCTAATGAATAGTTAGGAAGAGGAACCCTACTTTATTATATAAGATACCATATATCTTTTACCATAAAGCTTGGCATGTCCCATTAGTATGGCGCATGCTGGGTATCTTGAGTGAAATTTCATTGTAATCATGAAATTCAGAAAACAATAAATGCATCAAAGCCAGAAAAACACAGCGAGATGGTGTGTTTTGATGACTTTCCTTAAATCAGAAAAAGAAGACTACGAATATTCATACTATGATTTTAAGGTGAGAAACGTCTAGAAAGAAGTAGCAACAAAGAATAAAAGAGAGTGTAACGACCATTGGTTGAATAAAGTGATCCTCAACAAGTATGCAAATTTAGGAAATACTTTTCAATGAAAGACTCACGGTGGCCAGTCAATAGTAACTGGAGATTATGAAAGAAGCTTTTATTTTTTTTTCTTCATTCATCAAACTCCAACAAATAGAAACTTGATCAAAGGGTGATTTTTAATGAAATTAAAGTTCCAGAAGATAAATAATAAATTGCTTATAAATGGTGTTTATAATGCTATAATGAAAGTAGGTAAAAAAAAACCTCTCTTTCTTACATGGGAGAATGGCTACATATGAAATTTACATGTTTCGGCTAAAATATCGAGTTGGCGTCCAAAGTAAAATTTATACAGATATATCGAATTAGTCTTACACAACGTATCTAAGTGTTTTTTTTTTTTTTTTATCTACCACAACTTGTCTTTATTTATGAGTTGGTCAACAATTTAGTCTCAAGGTTCAATATAATGTCAAAACTAAATAAAGTGAAACTTATGTTGGAAGGGACATACACCATGAGGTTTAATCCTTTCGTGGAGAAGAAACTAGATGTTTTACTCACAATTGCATTTGTTTTTTTTAAGGGTCGAAAAAATGCTAGGCGTTAATTGGGTGGTAGGCTTGGACCTAACGATTAATAAGAAAATCAAAAATTAAAAGGGACTAATCGGAGATTAATTTTAAATTTTATTTATCATATTTATTTTTAATAATTTAAAATAAATAAATATAATTATATTAATTAATATTTATTATCAACTATAGTGTAATAACTATAAATAGTGTATACAATCCCACAGATATTGTATGTATATAAATAAGATACATCAGTTAATATGTTTAATTCATTCACATAACTATTATATTTTACTATTAAATAGACTAGAATCCAAGAAGACCTCAATAATTGATTAAAACAAGAAAATGTTGTAATATGCGATTGAACAATAAAAAGAAGTAAGGATTTGAAAAATAGAAAGAGAATCTTTAATGTCTTTGTCCCACATCGATAAGTCAGTGAGAGAGTAAGCTTAATTTGCCTATAAAATGAAAGAGTATCAACATATTTTAATCCTAAGTGGGCTACGGATGGCCCAAAATTTGCTTGATTAGAAAATATGATGTTCCATAATCTGTTTAATTGGTGGTTATACCAACAAATCGGGTCATCTGAGTTATTAATCATCATCACACCGATTCACCGATTATGTCTTATTTCCGGCGAAGTCATCATGCCGAATGCTAATTTGGGCGATTATTCGGCTCTTCGGCCGATTTTTAGAACAAGAGTTTCTTTGATCCGTTCGTGGAGAAGAAACTAGATGTTTTACCTATCACATGTGCAAGGTGAAATGCTTTTAATGATCTGATAATTTGTTTTTTTGAATATATTTAAATTTTTGCCTATTGAGAACCAAATATCATACATCCCTTAGGATGCTGATACAAAATTCCAAACCGTGCATTAAGCTTCTTACTCGATTAGCTCTTGTCTCTAAAATTAGCATAAAAAATCCAACTAAGAAACTAACGTCAAAATATTTACCCTNTTCCTTTTTTTCCAAAAAAAAAAAAAAAAAAAAAAAATCGACTGAATTAGGAAAATAAATTAATCACAAATACATATTAAATCCTAAACTCAAACTGGTTTTACTTATTTTTAAAAGAACACATAATATTATAAATATATTTTAAATTGTTGTGAATTGTTTTAAAAAAATATAGTTTAGAAAGTCTAGCTCTCAAAGAAGAATGATTTTAAGATTACGCTTCTTCTTACAATACAAAATTACCATCTTGTGTATTTCATTTTCTATTGTTTAAGAGTCTTTTTGCTATAACTTTTAAAACAAACCAATGTAATAATACTAGGGATGTCAAAATGGATAATCCAATCCATTTCAATCCATATCCATTAGGATTTATTACTAAATGGATATGGATTACTCCAATCCGTTTAGCAAATGAGTTGGGTTGATCCATTATCAATTTAATTTGATGGATTAAATGTTAAATGAATCAATCCATCAACCCACAAAATGCATATATATCATACATTTTTATCCAAATTAAATATGTATATATATAAATATTAAAATTATGAAATTACATTATAATACTAAAATCATAAAATACAATTTGTCACTATAACCAAAAAAATAATATTATATGTCTAAAATCCACAAAATACATACCACACTTCGATCTAAATTAGAATATATATTCAAATTCAAATCTAAAATTCGATCTAAATATAATGTATAAATATATAATGGTCTTCTGACTATATAATAATATAAAGAGAATGATATAAAAAACAGCTTCACGGAGACGTATATGTATCGCAAACCAAGCAAAGTAAGAACCACTGAAATAGAGTTTTAAACATAAATTAATTCTTTGCTTCGACTCTACAAATTACAATTAAAGTTATACATACGAGATGCCCGTGATTAGAAATAGGATGGGCTTTGATTTAATTTCACGTCAAATACAATGGTGTGAATTATATTACTGCTAACTGTTTGGAGAGATTTACTAAGCTAAGCATTTCTAATAAATGAAACTTACTTTAGGCCACCTCACGAGTCTATGTGGTTCATAAACGGAAGTTAAAATGTTGACCTCACTGTAATATACTAAGTATTATCTTCATGTTGAGTTAAGATAGTCAATTCGACATAATACACACATTCGGTTCCATGTTATATTAATAAAAATATATATATTTTTTTTAACACTGCCGATTTTATTGATAGATTGTTTTGCAAGAAAAGAAGAAACAGGGACTGAAATCAAACAAAAGCAAGCTAAACACAGGCTTAGCAAAACTCAAAGAAACGCTGAGTCAAGTAAAAGCTGAGGTTGGAGCCAAGATGGCCCTGCCGTTTGAATGAAAGAGTGAGGCCGGACATCCGTTGTAACACTAGCTGCAAGACGCCGCGCCACTTCATTCGAAGACGGAGAAGACAGAGACAATTGCCACCCTGGAATCTTATTACGGTAAGCCAAAATATCCCCTGTAAGAACTCGTAAGGAAGGGAACCTATCGGGGAACAAGACAGCCTCATGTGCTTGTTTGGAAGTGAGATCAAACAC